>RJJA01000065.1:119223-183417 GCA_003724045.1 Lepidurus arcticus | reverse complement strand
TTGCTAATTAACTACTCATTAGAAAAAATCGTGCTTTGGTTGTGCACTACCTGTGAGCAAACTCAAGAGCCTTGTAAAAAAAAAATTCATAACATGCACTGGTTTTCTCAAAAAAGTGTTCCGAAATTCCCCATGCTAACCGTCAAAGGCTTCCAAATGAAAAAAAAAATCTTATAGAAGAGACCAAACTACATGTTCTGGCTGAAGAACCCCTATGTCAATTATGCATATTAACCAAGTAATTAATTATTTTGCGATTTTAGTTGGCCGGAGAGCTAGCGCCTATAACATATATTTTTTCATTTTGAAACCTTACTCCCCCTTTAACGTCTTGCAATATATTTTTTTCTAATTATATTTCCACATTTTTACATTATTGTGCAAAACATGTACGAGCACACTACCAAACGTAAATGCAAGCGTAAATATCGTATATAGTGTGTCCTTTGGTTTCCATGGAAGGTTATATTTGTTGTGAACATAGTGACTCTCCTCGGCCCCTTATATTTCCTTGTTAATTCAATAGCAAGCTAGAGTAACACAACCCACCGGTTTCCTACGTTACTTTATTTATTTGTCTTATTTTACATGCAGTAAAGTAAATCTACGAAATTCACAGGATATTTTTCAGTAGGGAAAATGGTATTTTTCAGCAAGTTTTGGAAGGTTTTCCAAAACTTGCAGTTTAGCTATTTTCCCGGGTTAAAGTAAAACTGCGCGTAAGGCACTATAGAAATGGAAATACTGGCCAAAATTGGAACTTCCGGTGGGTTTCCGCCGCCAGAGACTATTGAATTACATGCTTGGGGTGTAACAGTCTGTCTGTCTCCTAAAGGAAGGGCGATTACATGGTAATTGTTTATACACGCCAGAAGGACTCTATTGTATGCACCACCTGAGCTTTTGCCGCGTCAGTACCGGAAATACGGGCAAGTCCAGTGCTAAGGACGCAATTCAAGTCTAATTACAGGGAAAACCGATTTCCCACAGTGTTGGTACTAACTACCACGTCCGAATAATCCCAACTAACGGTACTCGAGTCGTTCTATTTCCTCTTCTCTGCCAAACAGATTAACTCAAACTACACAGACGGTCAAGAGTTTGCTTCCGTTTCCGAAATTCCGTCTCACACCCACAGACTCCATCCATCATGTGTGCAAAGCTGGAGCTAAACACAAGCTTTTCCGTTCCTTTTTTTTTTCTTTGGCCGCCAACAACGTAATTTGACACGAGGACCCTTAATTAACTTCCACCTGCTCTAGCAACGGAATACCAAACTAAACCGAAAGAGTTTGGTTAAATCTCCTTGTTTAGATCTTCTTGTATTATGCCTAAGCCCCACTATCCAGTTCCCTTGCATTTTTAATATTCAAATTAGCATCTAAAAATGAACAAATTCTTTGGGGAAAACTGCGAAAAATGAACGAAATAAATCTGTACGGATGCAAGAAAGGCACCAAAGTAAAGATTTTGAAGGATCATTCCTTTCATATAAAAAAAATGTTCAACAAGCCTTAGGTCTAACTAGAAGTGACGGAGACATCCGTGTCCCCAGCTCAAGAACCCAATTGTCTCTCAACACAATAGTATTATCTTCTTTTTGTTAACATCCTTGTTCCGGAGTTTTCTTTCGTGTTACCAAAAAAGTAATTTGTGTTCTCTTTCGTTCGGCTTCAGGAGAGAGCAGTGGACGTTTGGTGAACAAATAAAGCTAACTATATACAGCGGAATTCCCGTGTAAAACGTCCACCCCGATCGGGGGTGGACGGGGGTTGGGGTGGCAATAGTTTTGGAAAGGTATCTCAGGCTACGGAAGCAAAAACAGTTTTAAAAAATACGTCTTACCAACATGAAATTCCCGGTAGGCCATGCCCAAATGGTGTGTATAACCGCAGCACACGAGACACTGCAACAATGAAAGTTCACCAGGGATACCCTACAAGAACACGATTAACTTTGTCCCGTTTTTCTCTGACGTACAAGTTTATGGTGTGCTTTTTGTACGTACATCCTGTAATAGTCCTCGTCTTCCCTGGGCATCCCTAAGGAATAAGCCAGAAAACGCGGGAACTTTTTAAATACAACTTTGAACTGGGTCACTGTTAATAAGTGCATAAGTTAATAAGTGTTACTAGTAGTGTCACTTCTGAAGGAGAATAGCCACCAACAAACTTTGGTTTTCAAAAATGGAGCAAAAAATTTAGTTTCGAGTGACATTGTCATTTTCACCGTGCGCGAAGTAATAACTAATAGCGAATTCCATTGGGAACCTTTCAAACAGTTTTTGTCACTGGGTGCCACAAATTAACTGTTGCAACACAATTTTGCGGCACAACACACAATTTTGTGGCATTCAGTGCAAAAAGTGCTGCACCAGGGTTCCCAATGGAAAACGCCATTAGTGGTTATTGACACCGTAACGACTGCCTTTGTTTCTTTTGGGATGATTTGATAGATTGAATGGGGAGCAGGAGTTGGGAGACTTGCGTGTTGCGATTAAGGAACCTAAATTAAGGAACTGTCATGCTACAATTATGATAAGCTAAACGTGTTTGCTGCTTGAATAGCAGAGGTTTTGCCAATTTAGTACTTAAAGTTCTCCGGTTACAGCACCAAACAAACTCCGTTCGTTCTAATGCACGTTTGGGATGTTCTAACTTTGTTGACGGGGCTTTTATAGGGAAAGTTAATGAATACAATGCCGAATTAGTCTATATTGACCAAGCAGCTGTTTGTGCATACAGGATAAACAGAATCCCCTTGGCTGTAAGTACTACATTGGAAATAAAGTGTGTTCCTTTCATTCGAGCTGCGAAATTACCTCCCACGCGCAGCTCTCATTGAAGAAACAGAAATAAGTATTCGTAACCATAGGACGTAGAACCATCAAAACAATTCCACAAGATTACGACCAATGTGTTCCTTCTTCTAGTGGCGTTCACTTCACTTTTTAAGTCAGACGTCAAAGGGTCTTCTTTATTCCCTAACCTTCCCTAAGCGTCTCCGGGGAAGAATTTGGCGGAATACGACCAAACAGGGCAGCCACATTCCGAGTTCTTGGAACTCGGAATCGAAATCTACTTCAACTTATTTACTTTCCAATCCTCTTAAATTAGAAACTTCCAAAATAGCGGAAGCCTACTCTCCCGCTCATAAAAAGCCATCGAGCGAAGTAAAATCAAGGCGGAGTAACGCTAGGTGCAACATTCGCTCGGTATACGATTCATCTATTCATTATTGGGTCACTGTGCTTTTCCTCAAACGACAGGCCGAAGTAATGCTTTGAGTTCCGGCTGCCCCGGGATGGTACATGAGCCGCGTTCGTTTTGCACCGTCTACTTAAACTTACCAGACTTCCCTGACTTTTGCTTACGAGCGTTCGTTTTAGTCTAAACTTTGAAAGTTTACCGAAGTCGACTTGGAAAGTCTTGAGTCAAAACGAACGCTTATAAGCAAAAGTTTACAATTGTTCCACCCATGGGGCGGTGCTTGTAGAAAATCAACAAAAGCAATATATGAATTGTTCGAAATCAACACAGGAGAACTATAAACAAGAGGTGGGGTTAAGTTTAAGTCTAGTCACAAGAGTACACGCTATAGACTTGCCTGACTTTGGACCAAAACTAAAAGTCGACTTCCAAAGTCTAAGTCGACTAGCTAAAGAAAACGCTTATACGCCCAAAGTTTAGCAAAGTCTACCTATCTCGAACGCTTATAAGCACAAAGTCTTGGGTAGACTTTTAAGTCGACTTAAACTTTGGTCAAAACGAACGCGGCTATGGTAGCTAAAAGATTTTGAATCCAGTATTGTGTGTTGAACTTTTTAAGGCTACGGTGTACTGCAAGTATTTGATCATTTTTTGCCAAAAGATGGCACTGACGTCTTACCATTTATCATTGGAATGTCATAAACTGTAAACAATAAATGGGAAGAAACAGAAAGAGATAACTGAAAAATTGCGTTTCTAAAAATATCCTAACAAAATCTACTTTACCTGTTGCTTAAGGTTTTGATAAATGATTTATTTAAAATTAATAATATTTTATTTATCTAACGAATGAAATTTATAGACGTAAAACGGCAAAAGTATTTCAAATAAAACTTGCAATTTAAAGTTTGATCGAATTCGGATAGTTTCACTCAAAGAGGCCTTACAAAAATAGATTTCTCAGCGTGAGCTTTCATTAAAAGTTTTACTGCGCCGAGCCACTAGCCTCGTTTATATTTTACTACGCGTTCCAAAATTCTAGTACTTCCCAAACTTTCTTCCATAGCTCTGAAAGGCATAATAGGGGAAGTGTTAACGTCGTATTGGATGAAAGAGTAAAATGAATTGTTTCGCAACTGTTTTTAAATTTAAGATATGTCCATAATCGAAAAGGTCGTGTTCGCCATCTGTCAGCCACGTCAACTAGTATCAAAGTCGCTAAAAGACAAAAAAAAATCGGAAAAACCTAGGCAGTGTAAAAAAGCATAGTAAAAGGGACTAAAAAGGGAAAAGAAAAGAAAACGGGGGAAAGGCAATTTTCTTTAACCGCTCCACGAACTTTTGATTTTGCCTAGTCCCTTCTTAGAAGTTTCCACGGCTTCTAGCTAGTCAAAATCTAGCAAGCACGGTGGCTGCTATTTTCAAAGAGCCCAAGTCCTTTGATCTTGCGGCTTTTTGGAGGCTTGTGCTGCTCCTAGCAAGAAAATGACAGTACTCTGAATTTCTGTTCTCTCTGAGTTCTAAGAAACCCCAAAACCCAGAGCAACCAAAGAAAAAAAATACTATAAAAGCCGCGAAATTGAAATTAACCGACGATTCAACCCCCTTAACCCTCCATCTAAAGGCTGAGGTATAGATAGTGCCAACATTAGCATATTGACGACTTTGGAACTTGAAAACACATTCGAGTCGGCAATCTCCTCAGTGACTAATCGTTAAAATCGCTAAATTAAACTTGCCCAAACTTGACATTTCTATGAATTTGCTGTGAGTAACAGTAGTAAAAATAATTTTAAAAAATCCACAAACCTTATCTCTTGCATTCCACAGCTTTCCCTTCCAAGGAAAGATCTTTCGCGAAAAGAACTCTACTATAACTTACAGTTTTGTGTCTTTCCATTACAGGATATGTCCGAGTACCGGTGTGAATCCGGAGCTCCGCCAGTGTACGAGCCGCATAAGCCAATTACCGGAGTTATTGGCGCTTCCTTTAGCACGACGTCTATCATGGTAGCCAATATCCTGCGTCTTTTCAAGGTAAGCACTCCTGTTAAAAGAAAAACGAGTTAGAGCGAGCTATGGTGTAAAGCATTGCGCCAAAATTTGAAACTTTTGTGAGCACTTCCGACTTGTAAACGAGCTAAGGAAAATTCACTTAAGGAGAGGCTGGGGGATTTAGTGGAATTCTTTCCGGTGGAAAACAACGGGAACAACGTTTACTAGATTTTTCAGGATTTCCTTGCTCGAGATCCTCCGCCGATAACTTCAGATGAAGAGAGAAAAAGTCGAGGCGGATGGCACATTAAAGAAATCCAACTCATACAAAACGTCAGATATTTTCAGGCATTTTAACAAAACAATGATAAAATATGTTTGATAGAAAATACAGTAGCAATAATAAGAATACATGGGAGAGCTCATTGAAGAAATTTTCGGACCCTCTGGTATTTGTCAAAGTTGGGGCCTTGTTCGTTGAAGAACTTCCCGAATCTGTAGAACTTAAGAGAAGAGAGGTTACAGGCCTTTTCTAATTAAGCTTCGCTATGTCTGCCTGCTCGCGCAGTAATGAGAAAGCCTTTCGTGTAGTACTCGCTTAAGCCCGTACTGGCTTGGCTACTTTAAGAAGTTGTCTTCAAGAACGCCTAATTTGGGTCTGTAAGCTTAGTAATTAACCTTTTTTTTTTAAAAAAAAGGGCAAGACTTAAGCTACTCGACCCAAACATCTTTTACTGGCGGTCTAATTGTTTTTCTTCATGCTCCACATACCTTCTCTTGGGAACGATTACAGAAGGACACTTGTATATTGCCAATTAGCGTCAGAATAAGCAAGAAAGATTTCTCAAATGTGCTTAATAGCACTTCTGACCGTATTTTCCTTCTGCTTCATACAGTTTGCAACTTTGAAAGGCCATTCGGGAATATGACAGAATAACTGTTGCAACATTCGAGTTTCTGAGCCATCCAGAACTTCTTAGGAAAGGAAAGAAAACATTAAAGCTCCCGCCTACCTTTGCCTATTGATGGGAAAGAGTCACCAGATGGCATTGATGTTTGTTATTGTTTTGGGAAAACGTTGCGTAAGAAAGTTGAAAAAAGACAATTGCCGGCAAAGTTTCTACGCTTGTTTTGATTCCGAAAAGTACAACTTGTCACCCGAGTTTGCTATAGCAGCACAATGTCCCAACTTTCAGAACAAGACTTCTCGAAATAAGTGGCTCGTCAGATGTGAAAGCAAACGGAAACAAAAGTTTTCTTTCATTAGCACCTATAGGCTATAGTGCACAGCCAAAGAACAGATTTGTAGCCAACGTATTTCCCATAGCCACAAACTCCATCCACATATTGGTAATTTAATACCTATTGGTACAAAAAATTACATTGGTTATACACTACCTGTTCGCAAGCTCAAGATTGCTGCCCAAGAATGTTTTCATTAAATGCACTGGTTTTCTCAAAAGGTTGTTCCGAAATTCCTCACGCTAACCGCTTTACTAAGGTAAACGGGAGCTTTTATCTATTGGCAAAAAAAATTACACCCAAAGTTTGTCAATCTTTTTCTAAACAAAACTTTCCTCTCTTGCTATAATCTAAATTAAAACTTAAGTAAATGTAATCAGCAGTTTCTCGAAGTATCGTGTTTCGCCGAGCTACTGACGTCTCTGGCTTCTCTCTCGCTCTTTTTTTTGGCTTTTTTTTCTTATGTCTCTTTTGAGCTATAAATTACCTAAGTTACACCAGAGCCCTGAGGATAAGCTACGAAAAAAGCAAACAAAGTTTCTTCAAGTTCCCCAACAAGAAATTTGAGTTTAACGCAGCGAATCCCCCCGAGTCTCCGCTAGCCTCTTTAGTTCTCAATGTAAAAAGGTTTTAACGTTCGCTTGCACGACTTTCGATTAAGATCTTGGTGAAAAACATTTAAACGTTGCTCTACTGTTAAAATAGCCTACAATTCTCGCGCCAAGTTCTTATCTGCTTGTTTTCTGACCGGAAATCTTGCCAAACTGCCCAATTGTGATAAGGGAGTTCTTGCCCCACCTAAAAAAAAAAAAAAAATCCCATCTTATTTCAACTAACTTGAGAAATTTGGGCTTGCGATCCTTTAGGCCAAGTTTCGATTTCTCTCTCCAAAAAATTTAAATCAAGAAATCTTGTCAGAAGCGATAAGAGGATCGCCATAAGCTTGAGGCCAAGGAGGGGCAGGAGGGTTAACAAACAAGAGAGAAGTATATATCTTCAGCATGCAGAAAAAGACGTTGCCCCAAGTTTTGATCCAACAGAACAGCAAAGTGGGCTATATACTTTAACCCCCCCCCCCCCCATGGCAGGCTGACAAGGCTTGCCATCGCTTCTGCAGACAGCGCTGGAAGCAAAGTTTTCGATGTTCCCATGCTTCGAACGAATATCTTCCTAGCTATAGGGGCTCGGGGCTAAAAATGAAGCTGCAGAGAAAATATCGGAGGAAATCAACTTTATCTCCTCAATAAAAAAAGGAAAACTTAAAAAAAGAAGAAAAAAGGTGAACGTATACTTTAGCCTCTAATGGAGGTTTGACACGGAGAGATTACGCGGTCGATTACATGAAAGCCACAAGAGATTTTATTCTCCTTCAGGAAATTCAGAAGCAAGTAGTGGAAGTGCCATGGATGTCTCGAGCATGTCTGTTTTACGCTTGGCACGTCTCGATTTATCAATTTGGAATTTTAATGTTGCATTTCCTTTTCTTTAAAGGCCTCATACATTAAAATCTTGAGTCGCTCAAAGACAAGATTTTTTTTTCTTCTGAGAGGGGTAGAGAATTTGAGTATTTATGCAAAATAGGCTTCGTGTGATTCGCGAGTTATGACACATTTATTTCACTAAAATTACCGGGAAAGAAATTGCATCAGAGTTCTGAACATGTACGAATTTATAGCGTTTTTTATGTTACATTTCCAAAAAGCGACGAAGGAAATCCCATGGAAGGTTTAAAGAACAGAGTGAAAGTGATTATCGAATTAAGCGTATAAATAAGTCGCGTGAAATGAGTGTTTCGCAGCTAAAAGCCACCGAAGATACGCCCAAGAATGGGGAAAAAAACATTCCTCTCCAACAATTAAATATTCCGGTTTGAGTACAGCTTGTGAATTACTGGAGCGGATAACCTTTGCTGGTTATACGCCTTTTCACTTTATACGCAGCTCACGCCACCAGAGCTGAAGCTGAGTCGAGTTCGATTCACTGTTGGCACTAACTACTTTTTGCAGGACCATATGTGACGTCAGAACAGATTGGTATCGAGGGGGCTATTCAGCTACAGAAAATGGCGATGTCATCACTCAGCGGAAATAAGTTCATTGTTGGTTTAGGAAAGACTTCCATCGGAATCGAGTGAGGACAAGCAACAAAACTCTCATTAAAGAACAATAATACAGTCAACTAAAACGTATTTTAAGTTAGTCTTAGATGTTTTAAACTAGTCCTACAATGATTCTGAGTGACTTTTACAACTCATAATGTTCCAAAAACGATTAATTAGCTTCACATTTTTCTAGCAAGCCGTTTACAAGTTGCTACCCTGTTAAATTTCGTGACGTAACGAACTTGACATTGCCTGGTTTACGAAGCGTCTAGCTGTATCCCGTATACCTTAGCTTATTGACGGGAAACAGTCACAGGTGGCACTGACGTTTGTTAGTGTTTTGCAGAAGCCTTGCGTAAGAAAGTAAAATAAACAAATATAGCTAATTGCGGGACAAGTTTCTACGCTTGTTTTTGGTTCTCAAAAGTACGACTTATCACCAAAGTTTGCTGTAGCGGCACAATCCCAAATCAAGTCGTCTAGATTTCTAGATTTTCTAATTAAAATATTTAAAAAAGAATTTGTCAATTATATCGTTAAATTTATTTTCAATTTTTGTTTAAAGTTGCTGCATTCTCATGGCCCAGGGGTCTGCCTTCGGTGCCATCTTGTGTCAAAAAAAATTATTAAGTACTTGCAGTTCACCGTGGCCTTAATACTGCCTCGTTCACTATGACACAAGACCATATGATAGGACTTTCTAAGTTTACTTTTCGGAATAGCTCAATTCTTACTACCTGTCTAATGTAACTAGAAGGTAAATACACGTTACTAAAACGTAAATAAACCTAACTAATGTGGGAGTAAACGTAAACAAAATGCAAGTACTCTTCGTGGAACCATGTGACCCAACTTTTCTACATTTCTTTCCTAAATAACTCAAACATTATTACGCGCCTGGTGGAAAGGACCAACCAGAAATTAGATCTTTTGCTACGATTTGGTAAGACCAGGTAAGTTTCAGTTGGGTGTATTCATAGGGATACGACAACGTAAGGAGCAGTTTCGGAGACAGCTTTCTTCCTTGTTCGGCTATTCCTCATAACGCATTTGATAGGACATGGGTACTATAACGCAAAAGAGCCTGTCAAGATCGATTGTTTCCCATGTCATTGTGGACTGCTGAATATGCCCTTCAAGAATGTTATTTCACGGTGCAGTCAAGCGAAGCCGAAAACGAGCGGGATTGCTTGGGCACACGATGACATTCATGGCCCTATATATACAATACATGGCGTTCACACTATGCCAGTCGTATGGCTATTTTCGGCCTTCCAACTCTCATAATCTTCGCGTCTCATGTGGAGGAAAAAACGTGTTGGGGGAGTGAGGGGTTCCAAAAGATGACACATATCGGGCCAGCGGCAGAAAATCATGCAATTCCCAGGTCGGGTTTACATGCACCGTGTTATCAGCATCCCAGCAGACAGTCCTTTAGCCCCGCCCCCTAACTTCCTTCCCTTTCGCTGCAAAGGATTCCATTTAGCTAAACAAAAAGCGTCCCACAGAAGCAATATCGACTAAACTCTCCTCGCTCTCGCTCCACTCTCGTGACTTCCCTCTAAAGAGTACAGGTTTCTATGCCAAAGGACTATGGAAAGCTTTCCTAAAAGGAAGGGAAGAAGCTGACGCTTTGTTGGACGCAGGACTTGGGAAAGTACTTGGGAATTCCTCGGTTTCCCTTTCTCAATTCTGCAGGTACAAGTGGAGATACATCAGTAAAAAGAACCATTAGGGAAAGATATAAAACGGGGACTGGTAGGGAACTCGTTCTTCCAGCGTCATGCATCATCAAATTATTTCCCTATTTCTGTAAATCCTAGGGGTGATAGTAATACTGCCAAATAGGGACTAATGCGCATCACGAAGATGGGATCGAGCATGTGTTCGTGGCTCGGAAAGGAGTGAAGCACGTCAGGTGGAAAATGGGCGTCTTCTGCGACCTACCTTACAGCAATACGAAGGGGCGAAAGAAAAAGAAAAGCTTGGTTGTGTATGTGCGTCAATTGATGCCCAGAGAATGTTTCCGGCCATTCTATAACTCGTAGGGAGAGTTACGATAGTGCAGCAGCACTTCATTACTGTTAATCCCTTATCGCGTATGGTATGACTCGGCAGAAATGGTCAGGACAAGTAAGAGGGGGCTGCGGTAGGTCATGAAGTGTATGGAGTATAGGTATATGTGTAGTAGACCAGAACATGTCGTCAGAAATTGCCCCAGGGTAATGGATGGCGTTCTCTCTGCTGAAGATATGAAATCGCTACAGGGTACGCGTCTCCATGCGAGAGCCATATCTCTGTGCACGCTACGGCAGTCATTATGCTCTTTAGGAGACGCTATTCGCTCTCCCTAAGTCCCGACATAAAAAAAGAGCTATACGGTGTAACGTGGAGCTGATAATGCAATTTAGGGTAGACCGCTTTTAATTGTATTATCTTACCCGACGCTACAAAAGGTGTTTAATTTAATGCCCATAGAAACCCAAGTTTATGGCATTCAGGGTTCCCTTTCATGTTGTGGTCGTCAGAATGCGACATCACAAGGCTATACGGTGCATGTAAATCTGCCTAATTACTGCAGCGAGATTTACAAGGCACGTGCATTGACGACGCTGCTGATTTTTCAAGTCAACATGAAAAATTGAATGTTGATCCCCGCCCAATTTTTTTTTGCATGATTAACGATGCTGAATGTACAGTACGCTATGCATTGTAAAGGGCACGGCAGCCCAAAAGCGGGTACTCGAATTAACCTGTTTTCGTACCAAGTGACTTAAATTGGGTACTGACAGAAATTTGGAGAATTACTGTCGACAGGTTTAACAGATGGAGCGTCGTAATCGTTTCAAATTTATTAGTGCTGGGGCATTTTGGGTTGTTTTTCACGTATAGTCATTAATTAGACAACTTCTCCTTGTTAAAGCAGGAAGCAGCCATAAGAGCCTAAAGGGAATTAAAAAAAAGAAAAGAAACTTACATAAAAGCTGGACTGGAATGAACTGAACAGGTGTGTAATCTGGAGGACTAGCGTTGGTGTTATTTACGAGGCAAGCAAAGCTGTCGGGGCAGGCACTTTACATAGTCCAAACATCATTTCCTTCCCCTAAAACTGATGAATAATGGGTCAGATTCCAAAAAGGGACCCCAAACTCCGTGCTTATGTTATGTCTTTGCCTCCAACGCGAGAGTAATATCCTAAGGATAAACTTCCCTCTAGCAAGCACGCAAAAGGAACATAATCGATACTCTTGCTCTCCTTCAACATGTATCCGCTGTATTAAGCAAAATGGCAACACCTTTTCAGGACCTTGTGTGGAGGGACTGAGTGATTCGAGTAAACTTGAATGCCCCCTGTGCTTTATTCCCACCCCTCGCCCAGTAATTCGATAATGAACAACCTGAAAAGTTGGAATGTCTGTCTTCCAGTACTCTATTGATTACCCGCGAAGTATATATCATCACATATCGTGTATATTTAATGATTTCCATCAATAAAGACTGAAGTTCTGGGTTAAAATCAATTAATAACGCATTTATTTGTTTTTATTCCTTAAGGTTCCCGTATATCTTAGCTTATTGATGCAAAACAGTCACAGATGGCACTGATGTTTGTTATTGTTCTGCGAGCCTTGCGTAAGAAAGGAAAGATAGGAAACATACCTAATTGCCGGCTTGTTTTGCTTCTGAAAAGTACAATTTGTCGCCATAGTTTGCTGGAGCAGCACAGTATTCCAAATCAGGCCTTCGAACATTCGGAGAAATCTAAAAACAAACATTGCATTTTTTAGCAGCTAGTGCACAACCAAAGGACAGATTATTAGGCAACGTATTTCACATAATTTCAAACTTCCTTTGCATGTTCCTCATCTATTATTCATTGTAAAAAAGGTGGATTGGTTTTGCACTAGCAGTTAGTATGTGCTCGGGCTTAGTGTCATATAATTTTTTCCTTAAATGTGCTGGTTTAACGAAAATTTGTTCCGAAATTCCCCGTGCTAACCGCCTATATCGAGCTAAGGTATTAACTTAGTTCAGAAAAGAACCAGAGGAAGCCCAAGTGGCCTCACGTTAGACTTGACTTTGATATTTCGCGAACAAATGTATAACGTCGTAAACAATAAAAAAAATCTGATAAATTGGGAATGCAGAGAGACCATTAATACTGGCCTTTTCTTAAGGTTTATTGAAAAGTTGAGCGAAAACTAATGGCCAGCCAAAGCACTATAGCGAAAATAAACTGCTGTTGCAGACATTAGACAAAAAGTCTGAAAAAATTATATAACAGTTGGAGATTAGCGAAGGCCCAGAAAGAAACTTGCTTATTCGAGCTGGTCTTTTCTCGCTCCATGTCCTAACTGTTTCTTGTATAACCAAGTACACGCCTTTTTTCTTTGACTCGGGACAGCGCGAAGGAGCGAACGAAGAGATAGAAAAAAAGAAAAAAAAAAACTAACAGTATTTGCAATCAAACTGAATCTGACAAGAGAAGGAAATAGAATTTCCTTTGGGCTATAGAAAATGTGTCTTTCATTCCATCGCACAAGACAACCTTCGGAAACTGTCGCCTACGTTATTTTTCTCAACATTATACCCATCTCGTCACAAAAAAAGAGACCCTTTTTCGTCCACCCCTAGCCGCCAATGTGTTGCAGTCTGAAAAAGAAAAAAGAGAACTAGAGAAAAGAGGGCTTACAAATGACGCGGAAGAAGAAAAATGTTATTCAAAACCCAAGGTAGCGTTTCTTCCTGATAAAATATCGAGCTTGCTCCCAAAAGGCTTATTTCTGTCCCTAAAAAAATAGCCGAACTGATTAAGTCCGTCGTGCCACATCGCAACGCGTTTACAGAGCAAACATCCTTATGTTTCCCGAAAAAATATAAGGAAAAAAAGAAAAATCTGAGACAAAATATACGTGAATAAACACGTATTCGAGATTCTTAAAAGGACGTAGCCACCAATTTAATTTTTTTTATCTTAACCCAGTTTGTAGTTACATTTCTTCCTATAATGAGCTGAGCAGTAATAAAGAAATTCCAAAATAGGGTCACGTGGCTTTTTGGGCCAGAGAAGTATGTCGTTCGAGAATGTCGTACTTACAGTTTTAAGCACGGAAATTAAACTGTAACCTAACCTA
Source organism: Lepidurus arcticus (assembly GCA_003724045.1). Taxonomy (NCBI): domain Eukaryota; kingdom Metazoa; phylum Arthropoda; class Branchiopoda; order Notostraca; family Triopsidae; genus Lepidurus; species Lepidurus arcticus. The sequence continues at coordinate 169,735 of RJJA01000065.1, read as the reverse complement.
ACAAGCGCTGTAAGCCACGTTGCACCACCTCAGTGACGTCACGGCCCCAAGTGTACCTGACAATAACTCGGGAACGGCTGTTCAGAGAAATTTGCGACAAAGTTTGTCATTTGTAGATTACTGTCGACTACACGAATCCGTCCGAATCTCTTGGTGGCTACCGACCCTTTTAAATTGCTTGCAATTAGAATTTGGTCTAACTTTGATCATTACAAGCTGGGACTCTTGTGATCGGGAGGTGATTTCTATTAACAAGTTTGTATGGATGTGACACGCTGAGTTATATATAAGTTTGCCAAAGGGGGAGTGTTGGCTGGTATGTCATGTGAGCGAGGAAATTGCTGTCGTTCTCCTCTTTTTCTCAGCGCGTTGACGTTCGGGGTCCTGCAACTAGCACACACGTATTGAGACGTCGTCGCGGACTTTTAGTTGGCTGCTCTCCGTTTGGTTGGAAACAGGGGGCGAGCATCCCTTGGTCATCCTCGCAAAAGCTCTCGAGTCAGCAGGTTGTTATGTGTCTTTGTCGGTCAGCAACTTCTTTAATGAATTCCAGCCTTTTCTTGTCTGGGTACACACATATACCTCCTAACGACACATGTCAGGGCTTCAAAGCCTACAAGTTCATAGGCATCCACTCGGACCGAGGACTTTTACGGCGAAAAGCGGTTGACCAATGGAAATCTCATTTCTATAACGCTCTCCAAGAGTTGATGCTGTGGCAATTCTAGTTCCAGGTATCCCGACGAGCTAAGGGAAATTAACCAAGTTGGGGAGTTAAAAGAAAAGAAGTAAGTAAGCACATATCGTCTGAACGGTTCAGGGCGAATCGGAAGTCATGGAAAGGCCGAAAACGTTTCCGAGTCGATCATCGTCTAGCGACGCATTTCTATAGATTTCTTTCACTCCGCGTGACGCTTCCTTACACTTTTCCTATGTTACTCTGGGAAAGTCTGAACGTTTTCGCTTCCTCAGCGGTTCAAAACTCTTCATTTTCGTTTCGTTTTCCGTTTAAAAATCGAAGCGAGCGATAGACAGAAAAAAGGAAAAGAGACAGCGTTGTATTACTGATATATCGACAGCTTGTTGAGAAACTAATAAGTTGGAAACTTTGTTCGAAAAACAGGCCCAGCTTTCTTCGCATCTCGGCTTACATTTATTGGTCATAAAAGAATACTCTTTTTAAATCGAGAAAAAAAACGATGAAACGAAAAGAAAGACCAGTTGGTATCGTTTGCTTATTAAGCTATTCAGATTGCCTTCGTTTCTGGGAAACTGGAAAAAGAATACCGAAAAGTTGTCTTGACGTTAGGTAACAGCTGAACGAGCCCTGTGCGTTCTTTGTCATTAGGAAGAATCATATTCAACTACACCCACCTGCAGCTTTGCTTTGCGCAAATTAAATTTTCACATTAGCTAAATAGTTCAATGTCTCGGCACATTTCATGGCTAAACGTCGTGAAATAGTGAAGCACTCATGCTTTTTTGATGTCTTGTACGTTAAGCTCAATCTGGACTAAAGTCGCAACCTGAAGTTCTTCCAAGAAATACAAACTCAAGCTCTTTATAAAAGAATTACATATATTTCTTTAAAAAATCAGTTTACAGGAGCTTACATTGAAGGCAGCAAAGAGGAGCAAAAATAGAACAAAATATATATATATATAGTTTCTCAGTGATTATTTCCATCTGGCGCGAAGTAGTGATTATATAAGCTACTAAAACCATAAACCTTTAGAACAGATCACGTGGCTGTCTAACGTTGGAATCACATACTCGTTATTACTGTAACGGGACCATGGTATAACAACTGCCATGAGCCACACCATGTCACTTTTGTGACGGCATTCCAAAAAGTTTGCACATGCCAGTAACTCATAGAAAGCCGTTGAGAATATCCTAGAATAATGAAATATCCTAGAAAAATCCTAGAAAAATGAAATATCCTAGAAATCTCCTAGAAAAATGAAATATCCTAGAAATATCCTAGAAATCTCCTAGAAAAATGAAATCTCCTAGAAAAATGAAATATCCTAGAATAATGAATATCCTAGAAATCATTCCTAGAATAATGAAGATCCGAATATGGCGTGGTGGCCGTTGTAAAGTGAATGTTTTATTCTTTTTAACGGCAAAGGTTTTGTTTCTGCTGCAGAATGGAGCTCTCACATTAACCAACGTACATTAATTAAAATAATACAACCAGGTTAGGTCTGAAAATTTAAATAATCGAATCGATCGCCTTGAAACTCCTTTTCCGCTGTAGTGCCTTTGATCCGCTTTTTGTCTATGTGGCAGAATAAGGTACGCTGCGGGTAGATTTCCTTTCGTTCAGTAAGAACTTTGACAGGTTGTTGGGTAGCATTACAATACCGAAGGAAAACAAGGAAGTGGGGCAAGAAAGAGAAACAGCTCCGGGAAGAAACGTGTATTATCTAAGTGTTACCATGTGCGCATCAACGGCAGAAAAACTTGGAACCTTTTAACACATCTTTGTTGTTATAGTAATAGCAAGTTGTTGACCAGTATTTCCTTACTTCTTTTCATATGCTTTCAGAGCTTTACAAATAGCGTTGTCCTAGCAAAGCTTTTTCGCTCTCATAATAAACTCCGTAATAGGAGTAGCAAAAGGCTATAATTTATGGATTGTATTTCTCTCCAATGTCGAGATTGCGGAATCATTCGAATATCGACTTATTTTTCATCCTCTTATATAAACTTTCGGCGCAGTTGAAGCAACACTTTTCGACTTTCACTTCGTAAGTTCATATCGTCGTTATAGTAGAGATATGATGTATGCCTAGTTGAACTCCGCTGCACTCGTGGCGGATCTTGGGCCTGTGCAATCAATTATGGGTTGAGCTTCCGACAAGCCATTTTGCAAGCCAATGTAACTTTCTTTGGCAGGGACTTGGGATAGGTACGTCTAGCTAGACAATCTCATTGCCGTCTTGTGGGAAAGTTTCGAGAAGTCTCGTCACGCCGAGGCGAAGATATGACATGAAAAGTTACATGTACATGTACACATATACACGTACATGTGTATACGTGTACACATACATATACACACGTACATGTACACATACATATACACATACATATACACACGTACATGTACACATACATATACACACGTACATGTACACATACATATGTATACGTACATGTATACATACATATGCATATGTACGTGTACACACACATACACACGTACATGTATATATATATATATGTACATGTAGAGGTACACATCCATATGTACATGTACACGTACATATACATGCATGTATGCTCATACACCTTTAGTATGTTTATACATGTACATACGTACATATGCCCCATATATCTAAAAAAGAAAAAAATGTGCGAGTCACAAACTTGCGTTCCTAACCTTACTCACGGTTGCTTTCCAACCACTAAACTTCTTTTGTTCTCAGTGAAAAACGATTAAAAGGATATACGCTGAATAACACTAGGGATAAAAGAAATATGAGAAATTGTTATACATTTCTGCCTCTGCTTTTCTTTGCATTCGCAAATATGTTACGGTAGCGACGTACTGTACATACACGAGCAATGAGACACAACGTAGAGACAATAGGATTGGACAGATTAGAACACACTCTTACTCATGTCATGTCCAAGGCTGGCATATGCTTTAGAATTCTCGTGGTTAGAATCCCCATGACGTCAACGCTGAGATTATTTGCATTGATTTATACTTCTAAAGGAGAAAAAGTCGGGTTCTCGAATTATCTTTCATCACGAAACCTACTGAGAAATTGTCTCCTCGGCCAAACACGCAGCAAAGAGCTACTCCAACAATTTAATTTTTTTCCCACCACTGTTCTTCAAGAGTTATTTATAAATATTGTTTCCTGCTTTTTGGTACGCTTATTTACGTATGCTTATTTACTTCTTCAGCTCAAGTTTAAAGCAAACGAAGGCTTTATTATTTCCTCGGTAGGAGAAAAAATAATCTAAGAACCCCTAAAGAAACAGCGTGTAAATAATCAGACTATAGTCCCATGCAGCACTATACGAACCTCCACTATGCAACCCAGGTGTCGTCGTGTAAGCATTGAACAAAAAATAGGGAAGATGCCCTGAAAGCTTCTTAAGTCGTGACACGATGCAGTTTGGGACCAAGGCTTCCTTTCCTTCGCCCTCCCCGCAACAGTGAAATTTCGCTTAAGCACGGAATTATTACGAAGTTTTTGCCCTTACAAATAGAGGGTAGGGGGGAGATGGACACAACGTAGCTATTTATTGAATACATCACGCGCTCCTCCCTCGATAACGTATGAGTAGGCCGAAAATGAAAAGCACTGACGGAGATGAAATGGGAGTTAAACCGAAACGAACGAGAGAGACTTTTGTCTCTTATTCTATATTATTCCTGTCAGCGAGAGTGTTCCTTACGCTGACGGTTTCCTTCGATCAAGATCTAAGCATTCCTGGCCGCTTATGAAAGCAACGCAAACGTCCGTAGTCTTGAAAAACAAGGCTGACGTATGCAGGAATAGCTATGCACTCCCTCGAACAGTACAATACGGTACACACAATCTTAGCAAACAGAAGAAGCCTCGGAAATTACAAACTTATGCGTAGAAATACCTATCCCCTCTTCGAATACCACGTTTACTACATTGGCCACCGTTTCCATATGTATTTGTCGCCGCCACGTACTCGAGTTATTGTAAACATATGCCATTTTCTTTTTCTCCATGGTCCTTTTATTTCTAAGGGAGCACTGAGTACACGCCTGATATCATTGATAAATGTTACTATGCAGTTGCTGGGGGAAATTGTTCGTAGTTTTGTCGGAATTATGCGCAGAGAAATCTTAGATACGCCTTACAAGAACTTAAATCCTCGCGGGTGCCGTACAAAAGCACAGTACATGTCTAACGCATGATTTCTTTAGTATGCTACGCATATACAGTACCCAGCCAAGTTTCGTGGTACTATTGCTTAGGTGGGAGCAAGGTTTGAGCTTAACTTCGTTACAGAGAAACGTGAACAAACCAACTCCGCTTCATACAATTCACTGGCTTTTACCGTAAGTCTTCAAAAAGTTTTGGTGGCAATTTACATAACATAGGCGACCTAACAAGAGAATTCTGCAAGTTGAGTTTGGCCTCCCACTTATGCCAAGTGTAAGGGAAGTACCGGTAGCATTATCATCGCAAGCAAAATGGGAATGAAGTGCTCTGTTATTATCCGTACAATCTTGACGGGAATTCTACTATCGAAGTACCTAGAAGACTTGTGGTTTGCGATGATAAATTTATTCTATAGCTGGAGTAAGAGCACGCTGAGAGCGCTGAACCTTTGTTCAGCGCTTTCAACGTGCTCAAACATGCGGGCTGGAAATATTCATTGTTACCATCACGTGCAAAGAAAAAAAAAATCTCTCCTCTTTGCATTCCACTCCTTACGATATTCATAGTGGACTCTTGCAAGACTTATTGCAAGTCAGAAATTCTGGCTGTAGCTCAAATTTTTCTCGCTCTTCTCTTTTTTCTTTGGAATTTCGGGTTTGGAAACCGAGTCACAATCGCAACAAGTGAAATAAGACAGCGGTATAATAAGCTTATTCCGATAGTTTCTTAATAAAAGTGATATGCGAGAGTGCAAGTTGGGTATGAATGTTGATCTGCTGGTTTTTAAAGACATAAATGCCAGTCTCTCTAAAGTCCCCCTCTGTTCGTCATTAGCGAAGTCTGTGAACGCCCTGTGTATTAAAGACTCGATTCTCTTCATAAATCTTGTGACATGAATGAACCTGCATAGGCTAGATGTACACTAACCGCGGCGCACGTAAAAGCACCATAATCAGCTTTTGACACATGTACTTTGCCGTACACGTACAGTACCTCTGACAACCAGGAGCAGAGGGATAAACGACACCAACATACAAACACATCCAAACTGCTTTTGGACATGGTGATATTGCAGAACACAGCAGCTAAGATTTATTCCTCGTCCCAGTAGCATTTTGCCCCCCAACCCCTCAGCACTGGGACATGTGTACGAAGACTCTAGGAATCTGGGCAACATGATGAACGTTTTCCGCTGGTTCATTTGCATCTCATTCTGCATGTTCGCCCCCTTTCCCAATTTGCCTGAATAACTTAATCTCAGCGCCATTCCTCCACCTTCAAAATCGGTTCCCTTTCGCTACTGCTAATGACATTACCCACAACGTGCTTTTGAAAACACTCCACAACTCCACAAATCTCCTCAGATCCCCTTTTTAGTTACCAGGCTCGCAATTGCAAACACCAAACACCAAACGAAGCCAACAACATGCCAGAAAATAAAAATGTTAAAAAGTTTTGGCTCCTCATAACTCTCGTTTGTTTGCTCCAAAGCCCAACAGTTTTGCCTAACTAATAGTCGTGAATCAACTATACTGTCTGCGAAAACAAACCCCCAACCCCGCCTATACCCACCCCCGTCTTTTTAACTTAAGCAAAAGATCTATTTTGTTGAAAAAAAAAGAAACGTGAAGAAAAACATTTGGGAGACAGTTATCCCGAATGAACAAACCGCATATACGCTATGTTAACGTTTACATGCTTTTGCAGCTGGGGTTCCTGCTTCTTTCTCATCAAGTCTGTAATCAATAACCGATAGACCTGACTCCTCTCCTTTCCTGATGCTTCCCGTTATTTTTCTTTCCTTTTCTTATTTCAAGCCTGGTGTGTATCTATAAAACACAACTGGAAATAAGCCCCCGAAATCAAGCATCAAGGAGGAAAGTATTCGCTTTAGTAGTCGAGTATAAAAGCCGGTGTGTTAACGTTGCAGCCTCAATGGTAACTTCGTTCCCCATTTTCTTATTGACTTTTTTGTCCTTCTTTTACACGCAATTAGATTCCCCAAATTAGCTACGCGTCCACGAGTACGGAACTCTCGGATAAATCTCGGTTCGAGTACTTTTCGCGCGTGGTCCCGCCCGACAATTTCCAAGCCCAGGCTATCGCAGAAGTCGTTCGGCGTTTAGGGTGGAAGTACGTCTCCACGGTTGCTGTGGAAGGCGATTATGGCGAGAAGGTAAGTGCATATACATACACATAGCCACTCTTTTGTCCAATTTTTGGCAGATAATATGTAGAACACGAACACGTCACTAAGACAGCGTTTCCTAGCAACCTCATGCCTGTGATCGAGGAGATCCCTTGTCCTCGAGTCCTTTCTGAGAGGGTTTTGGTGACACATTTCGTTCTTTTTGGCGAATGTGTCTCTTTTCATATAAAGGACAAAGAAAAACTGATTTGTTTACAGGATACCGTTCTTCTTCTTTTTTAAAATTTTCTCTCTCTTGTTTCTTTTTGCCTTCTAAAAAGGGGATCGCCTCGTTTATCCATTTAGCTGAAGTGCAGGGAATCTGTGTGGCCGTCTCGGAGAAAATTCTACGAAACGCCAAGAGCGAAGATTACGACCGCATCGTGGAGCGATTGGTCCAAAAGCCGAGCGCACGTGGCGTCGTTATGTTCGCTGACGAAGACGAAACCAGGTAACAATCACTCTTAGTGTTATGGAATTTTCAGGAAAAAAAATTGAGCTATTCGTAGCACTAACGTATATACTATTCCTAACACTTTTTTCCGCAATGAATTCATTTACGAAGGATGTGGCAAGTGATTCTCGAGGTTTTTATTCTTTTTTACGATTCTAATAAAAATGGCGTTTATTCTGTCGACGAAAAGCGCTGCACAAAGACGGAAACACGTAACACGGAAGCAAAACAAGACAGTGCTGCCTACCTGTTTTGAATGTGAGTTTCCCATGTGTAGCTCTGTGAATAAGAGACTAGCGACACAGGAAACGCTCTCAGACGTTCACTCCTTTAAACTCCACGTACATCACCGAACTTAATGTCGTGCTGGAGAATGGGCATTTCCCTGTATGCTCTGCTCTGGTTCTCTGCAAAGTCAACGAGAAGCTGCATTTTTAACAGATTTACTTTCTTTTTTAAAAGCTCGATTAGGAATGACATATTTCTTGAGTCCGACAGGTGAATGTCTCCAGAAACAAATTTAGGAGCAATTTTTCATATACTAAAATCATGGCTCTTTATAGAAAGTGAATTGTTTCGATTTAAGGCTCCCGTACACCTGAGTTTATTGATGCGAAACAGTCACAGATGACACTGATGTTTGTTATTGTTTCGCGCAACACGTTCTCAGAAAGAAATGACAAACGGGTGTCATGGATCGACCAACTTTTTCGACGAAGTACACATCTTAACGATTCTCGTCAAGGAAAGCTGATGAGAATCTTTAACCTAAACTAACCTAACCAAATTCATTTCAGACTCACCTACAGTACTAATTTTCAAGTCGAATTTTCAACTAAGGTTCTCCGGTAAAAAAACACCATCGCAATACGTGACACTTTTTTGTCATATTTCTCCCGGGAAATTGTTGCAACACTGTGACACACTAGTGTCCTTCTTTCACCAACGGGTTTTTACCGGAGAACCTGATAGTTTTGCGAAACCGTTTCGTAAGAAAGTAAAAATAGAAATAATTGCTAATTGCCTGTAAAGTTTCTGCGCTTATTTTGTTTCTGAAAGGTACAACTTGTTACCATAATTTGCTGTAGCAGCACAATGACCCAAATCAAGTCGTCGAACTGTCGGCACAAATATTTCTTGAAAACGATTTGTATCTGATTTGAAAGCAATCTAAAACAAAGGCTTTCTTTTTTTGCAGCTAGTGCATATTTTTAGAAACGTATTTTACGCAGTTGCAAACTTAATTTGCATGTTACTTATTACTCACGGGAAAAAAGTGAATTGGATGTGCACTCGCTGTTAATATGCTCAAGCTTACTGTTTTTAATTTTTTAATGAAACTTGCTGGTTTTAACGAAAACTTGTTCCGAAATTCCCCACGCTAACCGCTATACCGAGCTAAGGTATACGGGAGCCTTAATAGTTTCAACTAAATCTAAAATTGTACGTGCTGTTCTATTTTCCTCCCAAAAGGAAAATGCTGGCCGCTACAGTACGGGCGAATCGTACTGGACAGTTCCTTTGGATCGGCAGCGATTCTTGGGGGGCGAAGTCGTACCCTGTCCGCGATCAAGAGTGGGCTGCAGAGGGTGCCATCACCATTTTACCGAAAAGAGTTTCTTTGCCAGGTAAGAAAAACGCGACTTGACAAGCCTACAAAGTTATTAAATCATAAGTTATTAATAAAAGTTAAAGAATGAAATCTATTTTTTTTAATTTTTTCAAGGATTTGATGCGTACTTTAAGTCGTTGAGGCCTCGGATGGACAGCAAAGCTTGCAGCAATTCCCCAGTTCGAAATAACATCAAGGGGAATCGACAAATCAACTGTCGGAATCCTTGGTTCAGGGAATTCTGGACTCAACATTTTAAGTGTCGCTTTGAAAAGGACGTCGGAGTGCGTAACAAGAGTGTGCCCATATGTACCGGCAAGGAAAAGATGACCGAGTATGAGCAAGAAGGATTGGTTCCTTTCGTAGGTACGGTATACGTGATTTCAACTCTATTATCTATTTCTTACTTCAGAGTTAATTCATTTATCCACTCCAATTATTCCACGTTTTGCTTATCCACTCGGACAGTAATATTACGCGAGTTTTCGAGATAGCTTAGTTTGTGATTACTCAGTACATGAAACCTAGCTATACTTAAACGTACAGGTTTTGACTTTTCCCTTCAAAGGTAAAGTTATGTTAGCTAAATTTACGTATTTATGCTCAATTTTCTGTTTGCATAGAAAATGTCTTGTCCGTCGATTTTCTGTGCCATAGTTAATGTTGTTTCAGTTTGAGTAAGTGAACCGGCAAAGGTGTATGCGTAAATTATCGTTACCGGTAACTTATATATTCCCTCTCTCCCCCCCGCCTAACAACTGAGTGCAACTTCCCTAATGACGTGCATGATGAGATGACCTCCGACCCTCGCCATTTACTACCGGATATTTCCCAATTTCCTCAACGAGATTCATCTTTTTTCTACGATGTAATAAAAAAATAAGAAAAAAGATTTAAACATATGCCCAAATGAGAGAAACTTAATTTTTTAAAATAATTCACACTTCAATTGCCCGAACCTAATACTGCGTAAACTTCCGCAGCAGCCTTTCAAGCTACTGTAGCGAGGGGAGTCTTGTGGAGATATAACTCCAAATGTAACGTCGAAGATTCTCTTTGGTTCATTCTCTGGAGTGCGTTTCGCTCCCTTGTGCTGCTTTTATCTTTTACGAGTAACGCATGTGCGCATCCCTCGAGAGAAAACGCTTTCTCGCGTCGTCCCACACTCAACCTCTGGGTTTCCTATCATTTCCCTATACCGTATCCTCGTCCGAATGACTTCCAATTTACCGTTCTCTATTATGCTCCCTCACCCACTTTCATTTGTGCATTGCCGAAAAACAATAACAGAACTAATCAATTTTTTTATTTCAGCTGACGCGGTTTACGCAATGGCGATGGGCGTGGATGTCATGTTAAAAGAGGTGTGTGGACCTGGGCGTGGCTTATGCCAGGGTTTACGTCCCGCCCCTCCGGGCAAAGATTTACTCAAGTTCATCCGTAACATCAACTTCATAGGTGAGTCCCCATGACCTATTATATACCCCACCCCAACCCCCCCAAAAGTAGCTTTTTTTTATGTTATGAAGCCTTATGCTATACCGTGGAACTCGCAATAAACATATCTGAACTAATATTTACAGAAAGCGGCCATTAATATAAGCCTTCTGCTTGTTTAACTGTTGTTGTTTTTTCAATAAATATACGAAGCAATTTTGGAAGCGATATCCTTTGAGATGTTATTAGGTTTGAGTTGTGTATACTCGTTCGTGTATACGCTTGGTGACGCATGGAAGCTTCAACTATTATTAGATTTATTCTCAGAAGATATAATGAGCTGCTTTATAGATCAGTTAACTTTAGATGAGAATCGAGAAACTGATCGCACATTCGTTTCTCCTTCCAGTTGGATAAGGGCTGGAGTTTAATTGCACTTTGCATCTCCAAGGCTATTTGATAAAGTTTTCTGGGAATGCGCGATTATAGCGCTCCAATTAAGGCACGCTATCTATGCCTCTGTATGCATGCGCGTCCACATCTAAGCATTAATACCATACCATACGCTATTACTTACAAGTCGATTGTGCCAGTTGCCGTAATACACATAAAGCATTCCCAACTTTGCACCAAGTTTTACCCTCACTTCAATATTGCCAAGTGAAGAGCATGTTATGCAAGTCTAAAAAGGGAGGAACACGAAAAAAAGTCACAGAAAATCTACCCGAATGGGAACTAAGAGATACAGTTGCCCGAAATAGAAATCCAATTTCAGATTAAAATAACTATAGGCCTGGGCACCGATTCAGAAATACTAAATCTGCTACAAAGAAAAGGAAAATCAATTCCGAGCAAACTTTGTGTCAGGTGTAGGCCTACTTACAGGGTGGGGAAAATACCAAAGTTAGCTTTGACGTCAGGAGTGGACACAAGTGGTCCTCGCCACTGATTTTTCCGTCCAGTTCAGTTCAGTTTCCCCAAAGAGTTCCCGTATTTCTTTCTTTAGTATAAAAGCAATTACAGGAAGCGAAGAAAGCTTTTCTAATACAGAAGACGCCGCTAATTGCGATCATTGGGTATTAGAATCAGCAGCTTTATCTCAAATTGCAAACTCCATAATATTGGTGATAAACCGTTTGTAAGTTTGCCGTACTGTACTTAACGTCGCAAAAACCATTGTTGGTTAGTCTTTGCGTAGTCTATAATTAACCTCCCCTCCCCAGTCAAAAGTTAAGACTTAATTAAGCGAACGACAACTTTCTTTTGCTGCTCCCATAACTCGCTAAACAAAACTCGGCTTCGTAAAACTGTACCATCCTTCCCAAAACATTCGTAATTACGACGAGCCCAAATTACTTTTTTCCTCTCTCACGAGGCAATCAAACATGCTTATGAAACTCTTGTATGCTTTGTTTAGAGGCAAGAATAGCACCCTAAGCCTTCCCAGTTATACCGTGAAACATAATCTGCTTCATCTGGAAAATTAAATAAATAGAACATAAAAAAAATTCCGAGAAAAGAAAATGAAAAAAAGACAAAAGAAAGAGACCTGCATTTATATATTAGGAACCGTATTGCTTAATGTAATGATTCTAACGACAACAGGAATGCTTCCTGATCTCGTCTCTCCGGGAAACCTTTTGCGGCACAACAGGGGGAAAGAACCTGATCTTTAATCACGTCTGGACCTGCCAAGGCAGCAGTCCGACAGAATTCACAGATTTAGGTGAAAAATACGCGTCCATGAGGATGCGGTTAATCAATCCCCCTTCGTCCCTTCCCGTTTTTCTCTGAAGAGCTCGTTCTACAGAATCACACTCATCACACTGACTAACGATCCCGAAACATCTCGACAATTTTCTCCCTACAATCTTAAACGAAGATAAGGATTTTCTCTAAAAGAAGCGCAGCGTTAACTCTGGAGCAAATCTCCTTTTCTCATAACTTTTTCATTACATTAGACGGATTTTCCTTACCCCAGATGAAAAGTGTTTCAATTACAGCTGAGAAATTCCGGAAGGGTCCTAAAATCTGCAACTCAGAAGTAAAAAAAAGGGAAAATCCACCAAAGCAGCTTTCAGGAAAAGTATGTCTGCATGTCCGCTTTTTTTAAATTCGGACAGTCCAATATCACCAATAGCATCCTTTTAATTCACTCCATCTACCAAGAGAGCGGAAGCCGAGAAATTGCCTTAAAAAACAAGGGCTCTAAAAAAATATATTCAAGTTATTTTCGTTGTTGCTCCAGCAACTTAATTTTCTATGTTTTTTATTTACACGTATTAAGGTCCCCAACAGCAACAAGTGCGTTTCAATGACGATGGAGACGCTTATGGCAGCTACAATATTTACCAGTACCAAAAGAACGGGACCAAATGGGATTACGTCCGCATTGGGGAATGGAGTTCCACGTAATATCTTTTTTCTCTCTGACTTTTTATAACAAATAAGCTAGAAAGCAAAGTGAATGATTTTTTAAAAAGTTGTTTTTTGTTTCAAATCGATGGGTTTTTTTATTTTCAAAATTACCCTCAGATTGATCCTGAATCTCACTATGGTGCGCTGGAAGGAAAGCAACGCATCTCTACTTATACCTCGTTCCATCTGCAACGAAGCTTGCCGAACTGGCTTCATTCGCAATTTCCAAGTAAGTTTCCCATTGACCATCTTTACGGCTCCCACGTACCCTAGATAATTTCCTACCAAGACACGAATATAAAGATATTAAACAAATGCATTTGTCAATTAGGCCTATATAGTTACATTTATTTTTAATGTTTTTTAAAGTTGCTGCATTATCATGACAAAAGGGTATGCCATCAGTGCCATCTTTTGACAGAAAAGATCAACTACTTGCAGTTCACGTTCACCGTTACCTTAAAAAATAACAAGGACTCAAGTTGAACATTTCGTCAAGTTCCGAGTTTTTGTTTTAGAAAAGACGAAAATTCAGAACTATACAAGCATGAAATGCTGAATTTCTTTTAAGATTTTTAATGATTTTGAGGGGCTTGAACTTGCAAAGCAGGAACGTTTTATGCCAGGAAATTTGGGAAAAACTGAATTTCCAAAAGAACACGGTATTGCATGCCTGAAGTAAAAGGTCACCACGTCAATACTACAATTGTATGAGAGTTTCGATTTCAAACGAACTCAACCGCTATTTAAGCGTTTTTCTCTCTATTTTGAACACTCCTTAAGGGCCCAAGTATTTTCGGGGAACCCTCGTAAACCCTGAAAAGAGAATTCAAGAGAGGGAAACTTGTGCTAATAATATTTTAACGCTTCTTTCCCAACCCCAGGATCAATGTTGCTGGAGCTGCGTCGCCTGCCGAGAAGACGCTTATGTCTACAACGACACTTGCGTGACGTGCGAACCAGGTTATGGGCCTAGTCCCGACAAAAGTGGTTGTTGGAAACTCCCTGCTGAACACCTGACTTGGGACAGTCCGTGGGCGGTGGTACCGCTTACCTTTTCTGCGTTGGGCGTTGTAGCGACGCTCTTCACTACAAGTGTGTTCCTCCGCTTCCATGCCACGCCCGTTATAATGGCCTCGGGACGCGAACTGTGTTACATGCTCCTCGCCGGGATCCTCCTCTGCTACCTCATGTCCATCCCCATTTTAGCCAAACCCACGCCTACCACTTGTGGTACCTTGCGACTTGGGCTTGGAATGTGCTTATCCATTTGCTACGCTGCCATTTTCACCAAAACGAATCGGATCTCACGCATTTTCAACCGGAGCGTCAAAGGCGTGAAACGGCCCTCCTACACGTCGCCTAAGTCTCAGATTGTAATTTGCTCAGGTAAAAAGAAAAGAAAATCTTTCGCTTTCACTGTTACTTTTATTTCGGATATTGCTCTTCACTTTCGATATTGCTTTTTAAACGCAACTTGATTGATTAGAACGACTATTTCTCCTGTATTTGCACATTTTTTCTTTGCTTTCTTAAAAAATTAACTCAATTCGTACTAATTTCGTGTAGGTTTGGTCTCAGTACAATTCATCGGAGCGCTGATCTGGCTTTTAGTTGAAGTACCGACAACATCGGAAATCTACCCTTACGCCCTCACTGCCATTCTTACCTGTGGCATATCCAACTTGCAATTAGTGCTCTCACTGCTCTACAACATGTTCCTCATCTTACTCTGTACCTTGTACGCCTTCAAAACGAGGAAGATTCCTGAAAATTTCAACGAAGCCAAGTACATTGGCTTCACCATGTACTCCACTTGCATTGTCTGGCTTTCGTTCGTTCCTATCTACTTCGGTACTAATAACGACTACAAAGTAAATAAGGATCAGTTACAAAGGTTTCCTAAAATGTCCAATTCTCTAATACTTTCTTTCCCATATTTTGTACTCTTAGATCCAGACTGCTAGTATGTCAATGTGCTTAAACATAAGCGCGTCAGTAGCATTAGGCTGCCTATTTACGCCCAAAATCTACCTGGTTCTTTTCCAACCGTATAAGAACGTGAGACAAGCGGGCAATTCCGTAAGTTCCTTATGATTGTCTATCTTGAGCAAAAAGTAATGTTACTGCTTTTTTATGAACCCATTCTTACTAGAGTGCGGCGCATATGAGAGCAGCAGCTGGAAGAGCCATGAAATTCGCCCACAGTAGTAGTCAGGCCCCTCTGCAATTGCCGACGTCAGTCGCGTCAGTTCAATCTGTGACGTCACTCGATTCGCGCTCCAGTCCGGGTCCCAATACTCAAGCGCCGATGCCGCGCCCTAACGGCAGCCAGGCCACGCCTCATGCGGCCGATGACACGAGTGTCAGCTAGGGAAGGCGTGAGGTGCTGTTGTAACTTGGCCTAGGCTTCCTCAACTTCGTCAAAGGTATACTGTGACGTCACCAAAAGGAACCGTAAGGTGATGAAATCGCCCATTTAAGTTTTGGTTTTATTCCTGACCAAAAAACAAGTAAAGAAAACCAAAACTTTTGACGAGGAAGCAATCGGCCAGTTAGGAGCAGCACCTCCCTCGAATTTTTTAATTTAATATTTTGGTTTAAATTTATTTTTGCTATTTCCGGTGGAAAGTTAGTTACGAGAATTTGGAGCAGTACTTTGTACATAATGTTAGTTGCGATTATTAGACGTCTTTCATCCGTCCCCCTTCCCTTGTTGAGAAGGTCGATCGAGCGCAAAGTCATCAAGCCAGATAAAAAACGACTATTTTAATTTTTAAAGAGGAGAAAGACAAAAAGAAACAGAATAAGAGAAATTACATGTCCAAAAGTTTCGGTGGGCGGGTTGAGTGTGCATGTCGCCACGCCTCCTTGATTATTACCTGTCTAGGGTGGGCAGGACAGCTAGTAAAGAAGGAGGGTCTGAGCCCCGTGGCCACACCCCTTTCGGGATTTGACCCGCCCTACGGGACAAGAAAGAACCTTCGCTCTTTTTGTAGAAACATACCTCTTCTCATTGAAAAGTTTGTTAGATAATAGAATCAATTTTATTGGTAGTTACGCATGTTTAAAGCGGAGCAACATTCCAATCCGATATATGAGGCTTAATTCATGCGACGATTCTCGAAGAAAACTGGCTCGATTGTATGGATCTCTAAGTCAGAGTTAACCATTCGACAATTTTTTGTCACTTCCAATCCTTCCTATTCCCCCTATCTGTGAATAAACTAAACACTTTCCCCCTTCTCCCCCGTTATTTCTTGAACGGAACCTCAAGTAGAAGTAAAAATAAACGAAAGATTTCATTCCACAAAACGTTGTTAGTTCGTCTCGTCTTCTGCAAAACCACCACATCGAAAGTGCTTACAATATATGTTAGTTTGCCCAAAATTATATTTTGTACTTACCACAAAAGCCGTGGCGTTACCAAAAAAGAGTTAACAGCATCTATTGCACTTAAGATTAACTTTGCCCAGGGGACGAATTTTGGCGGGGAAATGGCTATGCTTGGTATGCTCACTTGTAAATAAACGAAAAGATCCATCCGTCTTTGTTCTGGGAACCAATTCCAATATATAGCTGTATGCACGTTTTGGGATCATTTCCAGGAATGACCAACGATGCACTTACACGGTTCCTTGTAATCGTTTTTGGTAGCCACGTGTAACTGTAAGCGTAAGACTAAGAGGGTAAAGAAACCTCTACTATCTTAGCTTATGAAGGTATATATGGTTATATGTACCTTCTCGTATATGAGTAACTCTGAGTTAATCAGTGCTAACCTGGTATTTCCACAAAATAAACGCATTTAGAATGGTGCGCAAACTTAAGTACGCACATCACACTTCGACACTGGATTCACTTGCCGCCATTGCGCTGCTAAACCTTTGAAGCATTCCTTGCGCAGAAAGGAATTTCGTATAGAAAAACACCTCACAGACAACACCTAACGCCACCTATTATGTACACAACTAATAACTATTCCCGCCAAGTGTTAAGCTGATTTTACATATGCATCATTTTAACTTTAAATTAACACTTACTTACATCGTGAAGTTATCATCAGTATCCCTGCAAGCTGACAAATGTAAGACATGTTGAGACTCAGTCCGTATCTCACCATTGAAGCGACATGTTTGAATTCCAATTTGCCGGACTGTTTCTGTAACGCAAAATATTATTTTAAAAGAAGCTTGACCTTCTTCATTAAAGAGAAAAGTGAAGATGAATACCCAGCCATGATGATTCATGTGTTGGTCAAGCTATCCTAAAACCAGTAAAAATTTAATTTCATACCTAATTTATATCATTGAAGAATACATAACGAGAAAACTATAAAGAAAAACGTCCGTTTAATTTCTTTCATGGCAGCCTTATCAATCATTTGCGCGTGACTTGGTGACAAGGACTACACTCACATTATCTTTCTTAACCCTTTGCAAACATACGGCTAAACTCTCTTCCACATGATTTATGGACAATGGTCAAAAAACTAGTTTTAAGTAGTCCTGGCTTTTGCGAAACATCCCCGCATTTCAGTGAGTTTTAAATTAAAAACGAGAACGAAAATATTCACCTTTTAGAACGAAAAACGAAATAAATGAACAAAAGAAAGATACATAAAACTTAAAAAAAAACTATTGGCAAATTTTGGTAAATCAGAGGAGGTTCATCATGTGTGTGGGGGGTTGTGTCTGTGTAAAAAGTATGCATGTTGACAAGGGCAAAATGCATTCCATAATACACTCGAGGTTATATCCAGGAGTCCGCTCTCTAAATTTTGTGTCGGATAAAAACTGTAGGAAAGGGGGGCTTCTTTGACCAAGAAAAAGAAGAATATATATACGGGCAATCTTCATATTGCTCTCACCATCCACTGAACACAAACACGAAGCAAGAATCCTAGTTTTTAATTGCTTCTCCACTCCCTATCATTAAAAAACTAAATAAACAAATCGAGGAGTTCTTCTTTATCCCGCAAAAAAAAATAAAAAGTCAGAACTTCCGGTCGAAGAGCTGCCTGTAGAAAAAAAAACTGTACACTTGTTCTAGCTCCCCTTCACAGGGTCTTCTTGGTCCGAAAATAGCTTTCTCAGTCCAGTTTCCTATTATTAAGGATTTCGGGGCTGTAATTTGTCAGCATTTTTCTTCCCTGATTAGCCCAAAAAATCGGGATCATCGTCGTCGCTGTCATCACTATCACTGTGTCGCTTCCGTTTCTTCTTTTTCTTCTTCTTGTCTTTGTTTTCGCTCGACTTGGAAGATTTCCTGGAGGAACGCTCTTTGGGAGGTTTGTTACTCACTTTGGGCGTTCGCGGAGAAGTGGGCGTGGCTGCAGGGGCAATAAAACTGGAAGCGTTGCCCTCCACGCGTTCTCCAGGCGGAGTTAGTACTTGGTACGCTCGCATGGCCGAAGCCAAGCGTTCTTCGTTGGACACTTTATTGGAGTAGCCATTGCCCTCTTCATCCGGCTCTTCGCGGTCCATTTCCAGCATGAGCTGCTTGAATTCGAGGTAGTGCGTCACAAGGGTCCGAGGCTCATTATGTGTCCGCCCTGCGTTCAACTGCTGTAGTAACGCTTCTAAAGTCACTTTGGGCATGAACTTTTGGTAAGACGGTTTCTTCGTGCAAGTCTTCTCGTACACTTTCACAGCCTCCGAGGGACTATACTGACTCATTTTCCTACGGAACCAAAACCAAAAGAATTTATTTTTCTGTACTTTCCAAAAATATATTCGTTTCTAATTCCAAAAAAAGAATCCTTACGCATCTGTGATGCCATACGTCTCCTTCAAATGCTGCTTGAGTTGCAGTAAAAGGACGCAGCCCTGAGCGGCTTTGAGCAGCTCTTGGAGCGTGGACGTATCCTCAGGTACGCGGGACAGTAATGCTTCCACCGTTTCCTCATCGTCTTCCTCCTCAGGGTTGACCACATGCGTCGGTGGTATCAACGCCTATTTTGGAAAACAAACGGTATTAGAGGATTTGCTTAGGATTAACAACATCAACATGTCCGTTTGGGTACCAAACATTTCTGACAAGAAAATGGTTTCGCAAAACTAACAGGTTCTCTGGTAAAAACCTGCTGGTGGAAGAATGACGCTACTGTGTTATAGTGTTGCAACACCGGATAACTTAAGTTGAAAATTCGAGTTGAAAATTGGTAGTTGGATTGGAAACGAATTAGGTTAGGTTAACGATTCTCATAAACTTTCGTTGACGAGAACCGTTAAAATGTGTACTTGGTTTAAATAACACCTGTTTGTCACTCTTTTCTGGAGAACGTGTTGCGCAAAACAACAACAAACAGCAGTGCCATCTGTGATTGTTTTGCTTCAATAAGCTAAAGTACACGGGAGCCTTGAAGAAATAAAACAAGACGCTTCGTAAACCAGGCAGTTTCAAGTTCGTTACGTCACAAATGTAACAAGGTAGCAACTCCTGAACGGTTTACCAGAAACTGTTTCTTTTTTTTTACTTTCTTACGCAAGGCTGTCGCAAAACAATAACCAACAGCAGTGCCATCTGTGACTGTTTTGCATCAATAAGCTAAGGAATACGGGAGCCTTAAGTGAACCTAATGTAAACAGCAGAAAGTTAAATTAGTCTTCTACCTCTTTAAAAGATTGCAGTAAGTTGGTGCCAGTGACGGAGACCATAATATCCACATGGTGAATGATAAAGTGAGGCTCGTCCATGACTTGGTACGGAAAGCAGGCCAAGTTATCCGCCAAATAGAGCAGCATGGGCAAGGGCATTTTGGAAGTTTCTTCAAAGAGTTTCAGCATGGACATGGCGATGGCTCGTCTCTGATTTCTGGAGGATCGCATCAAGGAGTACAGATATCCATTCAACGCTGCTGGTGGCTCGTTTTCTTTTAGTCTAAAGCCCCGTACAATCCCTCGGTAATCTTCCTCCACCACGTTCTTCTTCTTGCTTTTACTCCCGCTTGAATTATGCGTTGGCTCATCTGGCTGCTGCGCTGACTGGCTCGCATTGGCGTCTTGCTGGAGCAACGCTTGGAGCTGGAAGGAGAACCTGATGCCTTGCAAGGCTTTCATATGGACAAAGCCAGGATATTTTTTCTCGATCTCCTGCAGTTGTTTATCCGCCGCATGGCTGACGCGTTGCTCAGAGTCCGTGGAGAGGCAGACGAGGTAAGGGACCATCGAAGTGGGCGGGACTAAACCTTGCTGCAGCACCAGTTGCACTACCCTCAACGCAGTATGACGAACGGTCAAAACAGGGTGTAAAAATGACTCCATGAGCTGAGTGAGATAGAGCTGAATGACAGTGGAAGCCATTCCACTGCTCACATCTCCCATTTCCTTGAGATTCTCAGATTTCGCCAAACTGGCCCATTCCGCATCTTGCTTTACCATCCTCGTCTCTTCTTCTTGCAGGTAAATTTCGATATTACAAAGCACCTAACAAATAAAAAAACCACATTGAATTAATCTGGAAAATAAGAGTGATTAATTTAAACAGTTAATTTGAAGTAAATGAATCTAAAATAACTTGAGAATTTAAAGGAATAATATTTTTTTCTTAGAAAATAATAAACAAATTTTAAAAATAAATAAAAAATCGACCCTAAAACTTGGCAAGACGATAAAAAATAAAAAGACTTGAATACCTGAGTACGAAGCTGGACTGAGACGGAGGGAGACGTTAGTAGTCGATGGTAGAGGCTTTTGAGCTGATCTCGTAACATGAACTCGTGGTGTCGTATACAAACGGATCCAATAGCTTGCAAGGTGTAATATTGCAAGTCCACCGCACTTTGGCTCATAAAGTAGAGCAGCGTGTCCATGACATGCCGTTCGACCGACATCGCTTGGGGTAGTAAATCTCCTCGCACGTCATTTTTTCGGAAGTCGAAGTATTTGAGCAAGAGGCCCACAGTGAACAAGGCTCGTCGGAAGATGGGTTTGTACCGTTCCAAGCGTGGATCCTGTGGGTTTAGCTCCATCTGCTGCTTATACTCGCTCACTGTCCCGTAGTACTTCCGAAAACAGTCCCGAATTAATCCGTAATTTTGCGTCACTTGATTCACCACCGAGCCCAGGCACGACAGACACGCCGTCACCACCGTTTTGTCGTGCTGTAGAATCAACTTCACTGCATCTTCTTCCAGTTGCGCCATGAACGTCTCGGGAGGGTGTTCCAACAACGGTACCACCAATTCCAACGTTCTGGCCACGTAACTTATGATCTGGTAGTCGCCCTGAGTCTACAAGTTAAACAAAAATATCAAACTAACGTCAAATACAATAACAATCAAACAATAACTAAAATCAAATAAATAACAAGACAAACAATAATTAAATATAGAAATAAACTTAAAAATAACATTAAATAATACATAGAATAAAAAAATAAACAAGCTAGAAATCAAGCTAATGAATAATTCTGGTTTCCGGTACGAAGTTAATAATAACTAGGAAAAAGTTATTATTAACATGATCTGGAGTGATTTGGAAGATTTTTTATTTACCTGACAACGTAAAGTGAGGTAAGGCTGCAACGTCATGGCATGTTTGACCAGTAACTGAGGCCGGATTTTGGCAAACAGGTAAAGTGTGGTGAGACAGGCCACCAATCGCTGCGAAGATCCAGTCCCCGGTGGTGCAGTGGATGGTTTTGGTGGGTTCATTTGAGGATTACTTCTCTCCAAGCTGGCTTCTTCTAATCGAAGCACGTTTTCCACCAAACAATCCACCATTTGTTGACACGCGAGCACTAAGGTCTTGGGCGGTTCCACCACGACTTTGGTGGCGTCGTCTTTGTCTTCTTTAGGTTTGAATAAGCTCTGCAGGAGCGATTCAAACCAATCCAGGCCTGTATCTCGACACGCTGCCACGACCTCTGTCACGTTCATCACTTTCTGCAGCAAGGCGTCCTTCTCTACTTGAGGTTTGTCACGTACCGAAGCCACTGGGCTGAACCACAGGGCTTGAAACACTTCCATGACGAGTTTCTTGATGCCCGTTTCCTCGTCGTTAACTCGCCGGATCATCTTGACGCAAATCTCGGGTATTTTGGGGAACTGTGGACACTCGGTGCAGATATCCTTCATAATCTTGATCACTCGTTTGCGAACACTCACGCCTGTGTCTAAAATCCGGTCCGACAGCACGTTGTAGTACTTGTCAATAAGTTCGGGGCGTGAAAGCACGAATTTACCCACCAAATCCACTGCCGCTTCCCTTACGGACGTGGAAAGGTCCAAAAAGGAGTGGTGTACGCCCGCTTGCATATCAGTGCGGGCCAGAACGCCTGGATCCGCCTCCACCACTTGGGTCAGGCACTTCATGGCTTTGGTGCGCACACCAATGGCCGGTTCCACCAAAACGCGCAGAATTTGCTTGAGGTACGAGTCAAAGGACTGAGAGAAGGGGCGGGATGCAGCCAAGTAGCGCGCAATGAGCTCCGCCCCCTCTGCGTCCAATGTGGTCGACAAGTTGCCTGCCAAGTTCACTTTCGAAAGCAGAAACTGTCGTTGTTGTATGGCTAATCGCAGTACTTCCGCACTGTTCACTTCCGCTTCTGGTCCACCTAAGGTCAATAAAAGAATGTTATTAATTAAACCAATCCATTGAATTCAATTAGATTAATTAACTTGTTGGAATTTTCGAAACACTTTGTATTATAAGATATTGATTCTTCCCATAATTATAGGACTCTTCCCATACTAATATTAAAATTGAAGATTAAAACTGTCCATTTAAGTTAATATTGTAACATAAAATCAAAACTAAATATGAAAAACTTAATCAAAAATAAAACTAAAAAATACAAATAAATAAAAAAACACAAATGGAAAACTGTAAATTCATTAACTTAACACTCAAAATTGAACTAACCCCTAAATGAACTATTCGCCAATATTATTGTTTATAATTTGTTTAAAATACTTTCCAGAACCTTCAGTGATTCAAAGGTTCCGGAGATACCGGAAACCTTTACAAATTTAGTATTGCATCATTTCCCGCAATTCGTAGGAATGCAAAGGTTACAGAGACGTAGAAGCTCATGTTCTTATTTGCATTAAAGACAAAAAGTAAGAAGTTTTTTAAAGGGGCTCCCGAAGGGAATTGTTGCGTAAATAAAGAAATTGCGCGGTTATATTTTCTACCTGATTGTGTTCCTGAGAGACGTTCGTCCTCGTCAAGGCCATCTTCATCGTCGGAATCGTCTTCGGAGCGTCTTTTCTTCTTCGGATTGTTTTTCCGGGGCGTGTCTCCACCTGTTCCTCCCCGGTTCCGCCTTTCGATCATGGCCTGAAGTCGGGCAATATCCGCTGCTGCGTCTTTGTACCACTGTCCGATAGAGAAATGCCTGGCATGGAGCAAAGCCGGGTCGCCGTTCGCTTGTACGCACAGATAATCCAGTAACATTCCTTCTAGTACTTGTACCCGTTCCGCTTCCACCGCTAGGGGCGTTGCCACGCCTCCATTTTTCTCCTTATCTTTATCTTTTTTCTTCTTCTTTTTACCAGACACATCTTCATCCCCGTCATCTTTGGCCTAGGACATTTAAATTCCCAAGTCATGTAAATGAGCCTTTTAAAAATGTTATTTGTAGTAAGCCAGTACTTGTCGTATGAGGGCGTCGATAGTATCAGTGCGCAGATGGGACGTCACTGAGTCTCGTCGTAACCTTGCCGTCACCACGCCCAGGTACTCCAAAGCAGCCAACCGCAACGCCATATCTGTGCTTTTGTTAGAAAATGTGTTGACGAGCAGCTTGCCCAGTAGAGACAGGAGCATTTCGGCGGCGGGCCACTCGGGTTTGTTGACCGTGGTCAAGAGATCTTGCAGGAAGTGCTCAAAAAGCGGCCGGTAGTCCACTTCTTCGTTTTTGGAGCCACATTTGCCCAAAAACACCGTCAAAAAGCTAATTCCTGTCTGCCAAGCGTTGTCGTACTTGGAACACACAATAACATCGCGGTCAACCTGCCAAAACCAAGAAAAAAATCAGTCAATAAATACTTTTTTTTTCTTTTTTAAAATAAATACCCCTGCCATTTCCAATGCAGGCTGATCCTCGCTGGAAACCTGCCGGCTGGTGGTCCGGACTAAATTTTCGGGTAAGGTGACTACGACTTGGATGAGCTGAAGCACCAATGCGGTAAGCATTTGGATATACTGATCTGAACTTAACCGGTAAGTTCGCAAGCCCCGTTTGGAAGACGGAAGGCGGGCGATGGAAGCCAAAATGTCGTCCAGAAGCAACCGCCGGTGCTTATCATACTTTGCAAAGATCTACATAACGAAGAAACAGGTCGTAAATTAATTTCTATATATATATATTGTTTTTTAAAGCAATCTACCATAGTGACAAGCTTTAGGGCGTTGAGTTGCAACTCCGAGACGTTTTCCACAAAAAACGGAGGCACAGCTACGGACGATAAGGAGAGAATGGTGGTATCTGTGAGCGTTTGGAGCGCTACGAGTTCAGACAGTAAGGCCACGCATTGGCACAACTTGTGGTACAAGACTACCACGCTTTTTTCACGCACATCTTTGTTCCCACTCTTTTTCTTCTTGCTCAGCAAATTAGAGTCTGAAACATATTTTGAAGAAAAACAAACGAAAATTAGCTAAGAGCCAGTCTAATAGCGGGTTTCACTGGCTGCACTGGTGCAATATTGTTGAAAATATTGCAAATGGTGCAATATTGTTGAATAAAGGAAAATTACCTTTATTTTTGCCCACGATACGATAAACAGGATCGTATGTAGGATAGACCGTATTGGTGAGCTGGAACTTTGCAAAATAGACCAGTCTTTCAATCACATCTTCGAGATAAACTCTTTTGTTCATTTTGGGGGAAGTGAGAATATGTAGGGCGCACAAAGCAGCTTCCATAGCCCTGCCCACCCTTTCCATACAGGTATCCAACCAGAGTCGACTTTCCTCCTCGGATTCGTCCTTTTTGGGTAAGCAAATAAATGTAAAAAATATTGCAGAATTAGAAAAATTGCAGAAAAAATAATTAAAGAACAATATGATTGAAATACTCACGGGATCTGCTAAAGGCGAGATCTTGGCTCCATCACGAACATTAATTTCCAGGATATTGAGTAAACGGACAATTCGCTCTGGCGGGAAAGCTTGCATAGCGCCCATGGCTTTGAGTTTGGCCGCTTCTGCGCACAAGTCTTGCAACTGATGCTTGGAAATAAGAGCATCCGCCGGGACCTCTATGTCTTGATGAAAATCTGTGGCCAGTTCGACATCCTCGGTCTGGTCAAAGATGGCTTCCACGGCTCGGTTGAATCTTTGGTAGGTGGTCGTGTCCATCAAATCTTCGGCATTGATATGCCCACTACTGCCCCCACCTGTGGCTGAGGATACCACTAATGAACGTCGCTCCACTTTCCGCATTTTCTTTTGCCGGACTCCATCGCTCACGTCTGCCTGCTCCGTTTCCGAAGACCTTCGCTTCCTGCGATGATTGGTGTCTTCCTTGTTCCTATGACTCTTATCTGGCGTTTTGACTTTGTCATCTTTCTTAGGAGTGGGCTTGGCCGAGATCGTGGTTTCCTCCCTATCTGAATCGGACGTTTCCCTACCAAACAAACAAACCACACTAAGTTATTATACCTTCGTTACCGAGCTTCTACGCCCTTTAAGGCGTAATGTCTTATAAAAAGTCGTGTTAAACGTTTTTTTGCGATTTCATTACAATATAAATTAAGAAAATTAAGTTCTAAAAATATTCAGTTCAACACAAACTACATATTCCTTTCGATTGGCTTATTTTTCTATATTTAAATTTCCTAGTTTTAACGTTTTGTCGAATTTTTTGGAAGAAGACACTTGGATAATTAATCCCACATTCTTTATAGGGTTAGGTGGAAATGTTGGTGGCGTGGAATTCAGTTGAATATTTAGTTCAATACAAATTCTGCCAGATAAATAAAGTAACTCAGGTCGATTTGTAATACTTTAATTGCATCTTCTCGTTTTTCTCTCCTTAACTGGACTAGGAACTGGAACTTGTGTGATCCTTCAAAACAATAGCCGTTTTCGTTTTGTACGTTCGAATTAAACTTCGACTAGCCAACCTTCATTGGCTTACGCTTATAAGCGTTCGTTTTAGTCTACTAGTAGTAAACTTTGAAAGTTTATGGAAGTCGACCTGGAAAGTCTTTAGTCCAAAACAAACGATCCAAGGCATAAATTTACAATTGCTCCAACCACGGGGCGGCGCTTGTCGAAAATAAACAAAACACGAATTGTTCGTTTTTCGAGTAGGGTTTTCAATAGCAAATTATTGTTTTGTTCTGTGGGGCAGTTAAGCCTCCCTTGAAGTTGCAAACTTCATTTGTATATTGCTAATTAACTACTCATTGGAAACAATCGTGTATTGGTTGAGCACTACCTGTTAGTAAACTCAAGAGTCTCGTAAAAAAAATTTTTTTCAATGCACTGGTTTTCTCAAAAAAGTGTTCCGAAATTCCCCACGCTAATCGCCTACACTAAGCTAAGGTATACGGGAGCCTTAATTTCTTCTATTCCTGAATCAGTTTTGGGTATTATCCGGACAATTGAAGATACGAATACCAATGATGTTGACGGAATAATTGTCTTCCATTAGTTGTTTGCAACTTATACTCGTGCTTATTGTCCCAAAATTCAATAAGCTGAAAAAGTAGTTGATTCCCAATTAAAACAATTAAAATGTGTAATAAGTGGCGCATTCTTAAAAGCACGCCGTCTCTCGGCATGCGCGTAATAAACAAAGGAAACAGGTAAACAATGGGGCGGGGTTAAGTTTAAGTCTGGGCACACGAGTACTCGTTACAGACTTGCCTGACTTGAGACCAAAACTAAATGTCAACTTTTAAGGTCCAAGTCTACTAGCTAAATAAAACGCCCATAAGCCCGACGTTTACCCATCTCGAACGCTTATAAGCGCAAGTCTTGGGTAAACTTTTAAGTCGACTTAAACTTTCATCAAAACGAACGCTTTTTGTTTGGCTGCAGTTTCATTAGCAAACATCATTCTATTGATATTAGCATAACGATTGTATACTTTGCTGAATGTATTATTGTTATTGTACTACAGTCGAACTCGCTTAAGAGCATGGACCCGGGCACGACCTCCGGCTTGCCGTTAAGCGGGCATTGTCATTATCCGAGGTGACTTATATTTAACAACAAAAGTATCAACTACGCAATTTTTTTTATTTATAACGCTAAACTTATATTAAGTGTCATAAAAATAGTGTATATAAAAGGAATTGCAAGAAGAATTAACGTATAACATTTTGTTTCCTATTTTCTTGAGAAAAAGTCTGTGATCGAACGCTGTGTAGCATTCTTGGACCTGTAAGATTCCAGGTTTCCTCGCAATTCATAAATTTGTTCATACGAGGCAAACCCGGTTGCTTTCCCTTTTAACGACATGTTTCTGCAACCCTTTCTACTAAACAACTGATCGAAAATTGCGAAATGTAGAATATGAACTCGAGAACTGTGAAAGGTTAAGTACAGATTAAATACAGAAATGTGTATTCAGAACGCTTAAATAAGAACTCCTAGAAGCTTTTCTTGGAATTTGCTTTCCTCTTGTTTTTAGACATTAGTGTTGCGCATGTTTTTAATTGGTTGCTCTTAAACAGACCTATAGATCATTGCAAGAAAGCCAACGGGGAATAGAAATTACGTGCCAAAATGCGAGTTGTGCCATTAACCGAGTTGACGTAATCCGAGGTTAGTCTCCATTGTGTTAAATGGGAGTGAAACGGGACTTGAGCAAAACTTGCTGTTAGGCGGGTTTTGCCGCTATCCGAGGTGCAGTGAAGTGGGTTCGACTGTATTATTAATAGTAATCAATGTAAACCTACTTATATGATGGCCGGCCGCTCCGAGGTGACCGGTGGTTAGTATCCGAGGGCACGGCATGACCTTTCGAGCTCTTATGCTCGGAACCTCCTGCCATCGCGCTCTTGGCGCTTTCTTCCGAGATCTTATTTATCCTCACTACTGGCTGTTTTTGGAACTTGACATTCATCGCTGGATCCACTTGTGCCGTCTGCTGAGGAACTGGCTGAGGCTGCAGTTGGTTAAATTCTGGATGATGTTGTTGGTGCCCCGTGGTATTCCCCGGATTCTTTTGCGTCGACTCTGCACTCACACTACTCGCACTCACATGGTTCCGGTGGCTCACTCCATGGTTAGCATTGACGTGATTCCAGCTTGCTCTCTGTTGCTGCTGTTGGCTCTCTTCTATATTCACGTGTGTGGCTGCTGGTCCTTGCCCCAGCATCACGCCATTGTTATCCACCATCACGGAAGAAGGAAAAGACGTCCTGTTTGTATGGGAACTATGGTTCGCCACTGAATTCACATCCCAAGGACTGTTGGTGGGAGGGGCCTGGGCGTGGGCATATGCGACACCGCCCTTAGGTGCGGCGTGGTTCACTATCGGCGCGTATTTGCCTTGCCCGGCGGAGTTGGTACTGTTTGGTTGCTGTTGCTGCGGAGAGTAAGGGGCGGGGCTTCCATAGTTGCTCGACTGACTGCCCGGAGCCATATGGGGCGGGTAATTGGGGGCAGGGGACGCCTGAGGTGTGTAGGCCGAAGGAGAAGGCGAGGTTAAGGAAGAATAGGGCGAAACATGGGCGGGACTCGGGTAGGTGGCCACTGGAGAGGATTGGCTATACGGTGACGGGAAACTCGCTGCCGGTCCTGCTGTGGTGGGCTGGTTCCACATCCGTGCCTGGTTAGTAGGCTGGGAAGAGGAGGCGGACCCTTGTTGCCGGAACACGTGGGGGTTGCGTTGCAATAAGGCTTGCAGCAAGTCCGGCATCTGAGATACGGGCTGCTGTTCCAATGGCATCTCCTGGGCTGCATATCCATCTTTCAACTCACTGGAGAAAGTAAAAGTAAAAAATTGTCATTCAGATTCAAACAAATCGAAAGAAAACTAATAATATAAACAAAGAGAATCGCGGAAGATCCTAATACGAAGGCGCTACGAAAATATTAATAAGATAATTATTAAAATATACATAATATTTCATAAAATATTAATAAAAAAACTTAGTTACGCAAACTTTGCGATAACTTCCAATATATGTAACAACACCCCCATAAATGTCTAATATACATTGAAATTAGGAAGCAATATGAAAGCGTCTTACAAGCACAGCAAATAATGTAAGTATTTGACGTGTGATCTTACATGTGCTGAGCTGAAGTATGGGCCAAGGACTGAAGCAATTGGGGTAGTAATGCTTCATCACGGGTGGCCAATAAACGCTGAGCTTCTTCGGCCACGCGAGGATGAAATAACAAGGATTTATGGCCGGCAGAAAGACCCGGCCCTGGTCCCTGTGGTAAAGGTCCTGGGAGCGGCATTTCGGGTAGCACTGAAATACAGAAAACGGTACATTTTTAGTACATTTACAACTTGATAGACTTCAATCATCCTTTTCAAATCCGTCCCCAAAGTATCTCGCAATTTATTTACATAAACCTCTGAACCTCTGAAGGCGGACACCTGGTTTTTCTATCTCTCATACCACGTGTTCCTTCCCACGTGACTTTAGCGTTGTTGTGGCGTCTGGTTGACGTCACCAATAACCACGTCCCCAGCTATGTGTCTGTTCTGAGCCCAACGGGGCTTTCCTATTCAAAAAGGCCAGGAAATGAAGCTGGTTTCCATTTCTCTCCAGCTTGGGAAGCGCTCGCGTCTTTCCCCTGCACGTACTGTACGCACTCATAAGTTTTTCTCTATCCACGGCCTCATCTTGACCGAAACTCGCGACCAACGTCGTGAAATGCTGGCTCCCCAAAGAACAAAGCCCGAATAGGACGCAAATGAAGCCTTTCTATGCCTCTTTTGTCTTGGACTAAGATCAGCTGGTTTTCTCGCGCACAGTGGGGCTAGTTGGGTTCTTAATTAAGTCCCGCGGGGAGTTTGGAGTAAAAACAGTTGTACAAGCGTAGAATGGGACTCGAAATCTCCAACCGAGGGTTTCTCTCACGCTCACCTGCCCATTTGGAAACGTATATAATGAGAGAAAACGCGAGGAAAAGGAAGGCGAAGGATCCGGTGGTTTTGTAAGGGAATGGAATGTGGCCGAAACAGGAATAACGAAAAGGGAAAAGGTAGAGGTGACGAATATTAGGACGGGGAAAGAAGATTCTCTAGTTTGCGGTACGTCTGCGCCCCGAGCAGAGTTGTTCCTTTAGTTTGGGGACGCCGCTATCTGCCACGCTGAAGGCTTTTGATAATCAATGGCAAGTCGATGGATTCTCTTTTCGGTTCCTCGTCAATCGGGTCCGCCCCTAAATCGGGGGATCTGAGCCTGGCTGAAAGGAAACTAACCGGGACCAGCCCGGGACAAGACCAAGGGCGTTTTTTACGCGAAAGCTCCTGAATTTGGGTCCACTCGAGCAACTCTGGGACGCTGGACACACGCAGTCTGTTTTCGGCTCTTTCGTAAAGAACTTGAATATTGGACGAACCGCTTTCTCTGGTACGGATACTCGGAATTTCGAGGTGGAGAAAAACGCGGAAAACAATACTTACAATCAGAGAGCGATGCAATACCCGCCAAAGTGGTGATGGGCACACCAGGCACGTCTCCATTCATCATGACGATCACCAACTATGCCTATATTACGAAATGACAACGAGTAAAAAAGATCACATTAGGCCAAGTTCAAAAACACCGTATTTTACAAGATATTTTATGACCCTATGATCTCTATCTTCGTTTCCCTAGCCTTTAAAGCCTACTTATCTTTTCTAAAAAGGAGTATTGTCTATTTATTATTATTTTATTGAAAGCTCAAGCGTGAGCGAATTGCCGTTTTGTCTATTTCTACCGGTGATTATTGTTTATTTTTATATTGACCAATTAAATCGATATTACTGAACAAAGGAAACTTAATTACATAATAGGAGAAACAACAAACGACAGCTGCGTTATCTGAAACAGGAACTTTACGTTTTGTTAGATTCTTTTCTGCTCCTTTATTTGCTTACTTATTCTTTTCTGGATTTTTTTTAAAGCTCGGTTACTCGGTTTGGCGGGATTTAGATAACTGATAAGAATGTTTAAGGGAAAACTGAGGGGAAAATACCTAGCGCCATCTCAAGCATTCGTAAATCTTTTATATGTTAATCTCCGCCCCCTTCGAAAGGGGAGAAGGGGGTTTGTTATCAGGATAGGCAGTTAGGAATATACAAGAATAACTACGTATTCGTATTTTTCGTTAAATGAAAGGAAAGCGAAGAAATGTTCGATTGGAGTTAAATAATTTAGGTTTCCGTACGGAGGTTTGTTATGGAAATCTTAGTTGATCGGTCTACCACTTCGTCCACCATGGCGTGCTAGACCAGGGCCCTGCCAAACCGAGAACGATGGGCAGAAAATTTGAAATGGAAATTGAAGCAAGACAGAGACGGCAGTTAACAAAACAATGATAGGTGTCTCGAAGCTATACATTTTGCAGATAAGAGTTAAATTTAAAAAAGGAGTGGGGCTAACTGGGACTGAGCAAAGTATGTAAACAGAACGTCAAGCCATGGATGGCACTACCTGCACACAGAACAGAGAAGACCAGACACAAGAGCCGCCTGGTCCGGATGAAAAAAGACAGCACTTACGAGCAATGGACACGTTAAACACTGTATCCTAAGGATAGATCACACACTCGACGCCAATCCAGTAACTTCACCCAATTATTCATGGCATTGTAAGGCGCCAAAACGAAAAAAAACACAGAGCTTGAGAGACGAGCACAAAACTTTTGGCAGACGCCGTTTCACCGTGGCGGAGCTATACAATGGTGGCGCCCGGGCCGCATTGCCACGGAGCAACAGTCCACCTACACCACGTATTAAGTAGTCACAGAAATACAACGTTTTATTTTTAGTCTATCTATAATTATACCATTTAAAAATTAAAATGGTGTTTTTAACAAAAGGGGAGTCATTTGAAACTTAGAAGTGGAGATTTAAAACGTTTTTGTTTTAGTAATGTTGAAAGTAGGCGTGTTTTAAAGGCGGACCTTCTGCTTTTCCAAACGTCAAGAAAGCCATTACTTGTCACGTGAACTTGCGTTAAAAAAATAAGTTAGGACTTATTTTAATTTGTTTGATTAGGACTTGTTGGTTTGAATAATTAATTGAAATCATGCCTGGAAAGGTTTATGTTATCGGCGTGGGAATGACAAAGGTAATTACCGTATAATCAAGTTCGTGCTTATAAACCTGCTTACGTTACGTTTGATACTTACTATTTTCATATTTTCTATTTCGCAGTTTGAAAAACCTGGTAGCCGGGCTGATTTTGACTACCCAGATATGACCAAAGAGGCTGTAACCAAAGCTTTAGCAGACGCCAAGATGAAATACAATGAGATTCAGCAAGCTTGTGTGGGATATGTTTATGGTAATGTTAGCTTTTCTTCCGGAATATGAGACAAGGTATTCTATCGTGCTTTGTCTTTTGGTAGGGGATTCTACATGCGGCCAAAGAGCGCTGTACCCGCTTGGAATGACTGGCATTCCAATTTATAACGTGAACAACAATTGCTCTACAGGCTCTTCTGCTTTATTTTTAGCCCAGCAGTTAGTGGCAGGTGGAATTGCTGATTGCGTCCTCGCCCTTGGTTTTGAAAAGATGGAACGAGGCTCATTAATGTCCAAAGTAATCAGCTTCTCGTTATGTTACATATCTATACAAATTGGATTTTCCGTTCAAAGTATGACGACCGCACGAATCCGATGGATCGCCACGTGGAAGTTTTGGCAGACACAGTGGGACTATCAGGTGTGATTTCACCCAGTGTTATTTCGACTGTCATTTGTGCTGTTTTTTCTTTAATAGCTGGCCCCATCACAGCCCAAATGTTTGGAGCTGCGGCTGCAGAGCACATGACGAAATACGGAACGAAAGCTATTCACTTGGCTAAAATCGCTCACAAGAACCACAAGCATTCCAAAAACAATCCCAATTCGCAGTTCCAGAAAGGGTTTTCCTTGCAAGAAATCATCGACGCCCCCGTGGTGGCCGAGGCTGGTCCACTGACAAAGTTACAATGCTGTCCGACCTCTGACGGAGCTGCAGCTGTTATTCTGGCTTCCGAAGAATTTGTCAAAAAGAACGGCTTGGAAAAGCAAGCGGTGGAGATTGTCGGGATGGAAATGAGTACAGACCTCTCTTCCTCTTTCGAGCAAAAAAGCTGCATGAATATGGTAAGGAAAAAGAATAATCCAACGATTTTGGTCCACGCCATACATTCTTCGAGTCTTTCTTTTTTTTGTGGTAGGTGGGGTACGATATGACTTGCAAAGCAGCTGAGCGATTATATACCAGGACAGGAGTACGTCCTACTGACATTTCCGTAGTTGAATGCCACGATTGTTTCTCCGGCAATGAGTTGCTAGTCTACTCGGCCTTGCAGCTGTGCAAGCCCGATGAAACTGGCGCATTCATCGATAGAAACGACAACACTTATGGCGGCAAGTATGTCGTCAATCCGAGCGGTGGATTAATTGCCAAAGGACATCCTTTAGGAGCCACTGGTATGTATATTTATGCGTATATCTGTGGGATATTAGCGAGACCAAGATAATCACAGAGTGTGATCAGTTATCAGTCATACCAGCTAGATAACATTTTATCGTGAGGCCTGCATTCTTTTTTATGCCCTGCTATTTTGTGCCATAGGCTTGGCCCAGTGCTGTGAATTAAGCTGGCAACTGCGCGGAGAAGCTGGTCCCAGACAAGTACCCAACGTCAAATTCGCTTTGCAACATAATATTGGTAAGTTCTTTTGCTTTTATTCATTTACACCGCTTAGCAATTTCCTACCATACATTTTACATATATAATGTGAGTATGTTTTACCTTAAGTTTTACCTTCTTTTACTACGCGAATTGCTGTTTATTAATTTTTTTGAATTTATGTTATTTTTTATAAGAATTTTATTTTTAATCATTGTTTCACTCCCTTGGGCGTCATCTGTGGACGAAAAGCAAAAGGTCATGCGAAGGCCTGTTAGTTACAGTAACTGCGTTAATTAAGTCCGAAAGTAGTAGTCGCGTTATATACATTTTGAAGGTTTTACTTTGGTAAGCGTTGTTCTAAGGTATAATTCTACAAAATTACAGTGCAATGTTATATCTTAACGGAACGCACGTGTAATTATTATACTAAAAGTGCCGGCTTAAATGCCCTATAGTCGATTTTAACATGCTTCAGTGCTTTTGCCACGTCTCCGAGCAGGCCTTCTCCACTAACCCCCTCTCCCCGTTTTTTTTCTTGTTTTTTTTTCTTGAGGAAAGTATGTATACTAAATTTCTTTATCTTTCTTTTTTATTTGATTTTCTGAAGTTTTCCTAGCGTTATGAGTTTTTTGGGGCGGTCAGTGACATAGGCGGTTTCGATTTCAAGGACTCATGCATAAGTTGTATTGTATATAAGAGTGCCATGGGAGTATTATTGGTGTTACAGTTGTATATACTACGCTTTGTACTAGTGTTTCAAATTGATTGTTTACAGGATTGGGCGGAGCAGTGGTTTTAGCGATTTACAAAAAAGGGTTTACGGATAATAAGTATGAAGCAAAAGGAATTTTTCAAACAAAGAAATTATTACTTAATTCATTTGAATCTTTTGCTTTTTAGGAAAATGCCATCCAACGATACGAATAACAATAGTGACGAATTCAAATCTGCTGCAGTTATTCGTCAGTTTGCCGAGGCATTAAAGGCTGATGGAGCTCGACTAGTCCAGAAAGTTAAGGGAGTTTTCGCGTTTAAAGTGAAAAATGGACCAGGTGGCAAAGAAGCAGTTTGGATCGTCGATGCTAAAAACGGAAATGGATCGGTATCTTTTGAAGGCAAAGGCCCCAGTCCCGACGTTACCCTAGTGATCGCGGACAGCGATTTGTCAGATTTACTCACAGGAAAGGCGCAGCCTCAGAAGCTTTTCTTCCAGGGAAAACTCAAAGTACAAGGTAACATGGGTTTGGCCATGAAACTCCAAGACTTGCAAAAGGAAGTGGACGCCGTTATCAAGCCAAAATCCAAATTGTAAAACTGCCTTCCGTAACCAGAACTATTGTGCTATTTTTTAGCCAGACTTTTGTAATGGTGGACTCTTGGTAGGGAAGGGAAAATTCATCGTACATCATTATCATGGGCAAATTGAGGGCGTAAACTGTACACATACAACTATATAGCAATACAAAAAACTTTTAAGGGGAAAATCTCGAGGAACTTTAAATACCTTTTAAGATCAGTAAATGAAAGAAAAGACCATTAATTGAAAAGCCTAAGATAAAGCGAAAGTAAAAGGTTAGAAAGCACCAGCAGGAGTTTCAGGGAGTTAGGATAATATAAGCAAAATTAGGAGATTATCTCCATCTCCAATCCCAAGGCGTCCAGTAGCACACCCATCGGTGTAGTTTTGGCGATGCCGATCTGTTCCATCTTATTGATCAGCTTATTCTTCATATTCCTCAAACGTAGTGAAGCATGCACGAAAATCACTAAGGGTGAAAAATCCGTTTCATAAATGCATATTTTGCGTATTTTGTGGTTATTACCGCTGATGGGTAGGAAAATGCCTAGCAAGAAGACGAGAAGAGAGCTCAGCATGTAGAGCAGGAAGTATGCTCCAACCAAAGAAACCAAGAGGCATATTATGGGGTGATTTTTCTTAAATTGTGCGATGGCAGGCTGTGCATTGGAGGCGAGAGAAACTAGGCCAAAGACCACAATTACGGCCAGAACTCCGCTGACCATTTTGGCTGGATGCAGGCACCTTCAGGAAAGAAGGAAAAAGAGATAGAATGTATTTAAATTCAAAAGTCGCTGTTTTCAAAAAGCCCTCTACGCCTGAGGCATGAGAAAAGCTATTAATGGCCGGCGTGTATTGTTGATGTGCTTACCCCACTAAAGCGAAACATACCAAGGCTGTCAGAAAGTAATTGGATTGGTAATAAAGTAAGTTTTGTACTACGCGGTTTCCCCATTTATCTAGGTCTTTAAAATTAGGTACTTGGAACCTTGCAGATTCCAACAGAAAGTCATCGAGGCTTCGCAAAGGAGCTACTTCGACAGACACTTCCTTCCCACGCGCCGCCATTGCAAATACTGACGTAACTAACGTGTAAGCCCCGCTTTTGAATTAATCACAAACAAATTATGAGTATTGATTCTGACTAGATATGCGATTTCAACTTTGTCGGAATATCTTGACGCTGACGGTTCTACCCAAATCGTCTTGTACATTGCGCAACGTCACAATAAAACCTTTGAGAACAATCACAAATACAACTACAGCAGACATGCTTTCCATAGGAACTCATAAGTATATATCCCTTTTAAAGCTGGTTAGGCTTTTTATCTAGTTCATGAAATCGTTATTAGCGGAACCTTCCATTGCGATGAGGTATTGGCGTGTGCTATGCTAAAACTGTTGCCGGAGTATCAAAATGCTCAAATTGTGAGGTCCAGAGATCCGGAAACTTTGGAAAAATGTAATATCGTGGTCGATGTTGGG
This sequence comes from Lepidurus arcticus, assembly GCA_003724045.1. Taxonomy (NCBI): domain Eukaryota; kingdom Metazoa; phylum Arthropoda; class Branchiopoda; order Notostraca; family Triopsidae; genus Lepidurus; species Lepidurus arcticus. The sequence goes on along the minus strand of RJJA01000065.1, from coordinate 133,197 downwards.
GGAATTTTTGATCCTGCTAACCATCGCTACGACCATCATCAAAGGTACTCCGTAAAGATACTGCTTAAAACTTGGGGGGTCTTAATCCAATTCCTTCAGGACTTTCGTTGAAACGATGGAAAGCTTAAAACCAGGGAGCAAGTGGACAACTCGTTTGTCGAGCGCTGGTTTGATTTACTGCCATTTTGGTGAAAAGATTTTGTCGCATTTGTTTGAATGTGAAGCAAGTGATGCCCTAGTGAAATCCGTGTACGAGAAAGTGTATGGTAACTTATTGCAAGAAGTCGATGCTATCGATAACGGAATTGCGACTCATGATGGTCCTTCGAGGTAAAACGATCCCCGTAATTAAATTGCTATTGTTGACCATTTTCTAACTTAGGTACAACATCTCAACTAATTTGAGCTCACGTGTAAGCCATTACAACCCTGCGTGGAATGAAAGCAACGTGAACATAGAAGAACGCTTCCAACAAGCGTTAAAACTTGTCCAAAGCGAGTTTTTGGATCGGGTTAACTATTACAGAAACGTTTGGTGGCCAGCTCGCGAACTGATATTCAAAGCTGTGAGCAACAGACAGCAAGTAACTTTTGACAACTTGTTCTAGATTTCGCATAAGAGATGTCAAATTAGGTGGATTCTTCAGGTTCAATCATAGAATTTACTGAAGGAGGTTGTCCTTGGAAAGAGCACTTATTTGCCACTGAAAGAGAACTGGGAATAGAAGGACAGATCAAATTTGTTATCTATAAGGATGAGTCTGGTAAATGGCGAGTGCAGACAGTTCCTCTTGAACCTACCTCATTTGTTTCGAGGTAAAGAATAATCAATGATAAACGTTTAGTTAAGAATTGTTATGTATTTTCGTGTTCTTTTGAAGACAAGGGTTGTTGGAATCTTGGCGAGGAATAAGAGATGCAGAACTGGATGCTTTGGTCGGTTTGGAAGGCTGCGTCTTTGTACACGCCAGCGGCTTCATTGGAGGACACAAAACGCGTGACGGAGCTTTACAAATGGCCCGGCTTTCTTTAGTCCCTTGTTAACAGGACGAAAAAGTGAGACAACTTGCGTGAGGCGACACATAATAAGAACTGCCCCTTAAATACACAATTTTTAATCACTGTCTTCGTCAGCTCCTTCTTTGATGGCTGACGGAATTAAGGTCCGATCCTCCAGAACGCCATGCCTAATACGATAAGATATGAAATTAATGGCTTGGATTTTAGTTTGGAACTTACTCAATTAGGAAGTTTTCGAGATCTTGAGTACAATAATCATCTCCTAATTGGTCGGTGATCCGGACAAGGTTATGCACAATGCTGCCAGCTTTGTAGACTAGGAATGCTGGTACACCAGCCTTTGACTACATATTTTTTAAACATTTTTAGGAAACGGAACTGCTTTTTCACTTACGAATTTTTGACTAAGAGCGGCTCCGACCGAGGAAGCTTTTAGGGTACACCATTTTACCAAGGGATAGTCATAACATAAACTCTTGAGACTCTCCACTGCAGTTGCACAAGTATTCGAACTCTATAATGCATACGTTAACTATGTTCTTGAAGAGAATTCTCAGTTTTACCAATTCAAAAAGCAGAATAATTACGGTGACGGTTTTTTCTTCGTTGTCGACCGCCTCGAGGAATTCTTTTCCATCCTTCAAAGCGTGAACGGTTTTGAACCTCTTTCTAAAGAGTAAAAATAACTATACATGAATGCTGTGCTTTCAAAATAAATTAACACAACCTTTGATTTTGTTGCTTGAACATTTCTTGCATTCTTTGCTGAACATAGCGTTGGAAATATGGGTCGGACATCATATCGGAGAATTCATCTTCTAATTCCTGGTCCTTAGCTTTCTGTGCTTCTTCTTCCGCCTAGAAACCAGGAAGATAATTACATAGATTGTTTACGAAGCATTATAGGCACAGGCATACTTTGCTCTGGCAAGTTAGGGAGAATCTTTTGGCAAGTGCCAATCTTTCTCTTTCCTCTTCGTCCTTTCGCTCCCTTTCCAGCTGCTTAAATCTCTGGAAATCTTTAATAACTCCCTTCGGCCCAGTCTGCAAATGAATAACGAAGCTTTATTAGGATTTGCTTGTTTTTGTGTGCACACCCTCTCGTCGGCTTACGTTTGTACTTGAACCTTCCCAAGGAGTAACTTCTATTTCATCTTGTCCTTCTGCTTCCGTTTGTTCGGTCAAATTTCTACCTTCTTCTTCATTCGTTCCTTGATCTTCATCTTCATCGTCACGCTCATCTTCACTGCTGCTACAATAGTAATCTAATTTTTCACCCAACAACTTATCGTCCAAAGTAGCCATTTTTCATTGGCGGTTGTTATTCCATCCCGCACTATTCGGTCCCTGGCTACCTTAACCCAGTACTATTTAGGACCAGCTTTTTGGCCCGTATTTGGCCACGCATTTGGAATTTTCCTCTCTGGAGAAAGATTTCTCTCTAGAGAGCGAAGATCTATTTAGAACCGAATAAACTTAGATGAAGCGATTTTTTTTTTAAATCTTCATTTCATTGCAATGTTATTCGTATTTAAACCTTTAAAATCAAATAATTCAATTATGTTTGTCGCCGATAGCGGCGATATAATAACAGATTTGTTAAGTCAGTAAGCCAAGCCTAGAAGGTTAAATGAATCCCAAGTTAATCGGTTAATCCCAAGACGGCACATAGCGAATTAGTCCAGCATTCCTATGCGAGAAATTGACCAGAATTTAGGAGCTGTATATGGGCTGGCTCGGACATTTTCTAGTCGAGGGTGTGTTCAAAAAACGGGACAGAACATCGTGCTTTCTAGTGCTCGTGTTCGCGAGTGAAAAAAACATTGTGATTGTACTGAAATTAATAACATTTTGGCACGTGGAATAGTAGGTGTGATCTCCATAATGACCAATGAAGAAAATAGGCTGACTCTAAGTCAGGACAAAATCCACGAGGCAGAAAATCTAAAAGAGCAGGCCAATGAGTTTTTCAAAAGTAAGTCCCTTATAAGAATGTCTCATTTTACTTCTGTGCTGAATTAATTCAGCTTATGTGGCAACAATAGCAAACAGCCAACGAATATTACTGCATTTGAGCTATTTTAATAGAAAAATATTAATGTTCTGAGCCATGAGAAAGCTAAAATTTAAAGTCACTGACCATCTCTGATGTAACTTTGGGGCCTATTTAAATTGTGTAATCGATAAAAAGGCCTAAGGTAAGGGTCGTTCAACTTCAAGTTTTTACACATTTGTGGTTGCCTTTTGAGTGTGTTTTGAATGATACTTTAAAGGATGTTGATAAAATTTCCTTTCGCCACAGACCAAGATTACAACGAGGCTATCAATTTCTATAGCAAAGCCATCGAATGCAATCCTGCTAGTGCCGTCTATTTTGCCAACCGCAGTTTCGCATATGTCCGTTGTGAATGTTTCGGCTATGCACTACAAGATGCTTCCAAAGCCATTGAACTGGATAAGAGCTACGTCAAAGGCTATTATAGGAGAGCAGCCGCTTATATGGCTTTAGGAAAATATAAATTAGCTCTCAAGGATTACGAAGCTGTAAGGTTTCCCTTTCTTCTTATTTTTGCAAAAAGGCAACGTTAGCGCGTAACTTCGTGTTCTTCTCCAAAGGTTTCCAAAGCACGACCTAATGATAAAGATGCGCGATTAAAGTACACTGAATGCAACAAAATTGTCAAAAAGGAAGCATTCGAAAAAGCCATCTCAGTAGATTCTGTAAAAAAGAGCATAGCTGATTCCATCGACATTGAAAACATGGGTAAATTAAGCCGCATTATTGCCACCTTCATGTCTTAGATAAACATTCGTTTTCTAAAGCTATCGAGGACGAATACATTGGCCCAGCATTAGAAAAGGGTCAAGTGACGATCAAATTCGTGACGGAGCTCATCCAAGCCTTTAAAGAACAAAAAAAGTTGCACAAAAAGTACGCCTACAAGGTGAGTGATGATTTGTCGTGATGGGTTGGAATTACTTTAGCATTTTCCTCTTGGAACTAGATTCTAGTCGATGCGAAACTGTTTTTCAGAAACCAGCCCAGTATGGTTGATATCAGCGTTCCAGAAGATGGCAAATTTACGGTTTGTGGCGACATTCATGGGCAATTTTACGACCTCATGAACGTTTTTAAGCTCAATGGACTGCCGTCAGAATCTAATCCTTACGTATGTTCCCTTTTTATAGCACTCTGTTTCATACATTAAGTAAACCGTTTATCTCCCTACAGCTCTTTAATGGTGATTTCGTGGACAGAGGATCCTTCTCAGTTGAATGTATATTTACGTTATTTAGTTACAAACTCCTGTACCCCAACCACTTCTTCATGGCTCGAGGTAAGGGAAGCCTGTTTGTTTTTTAAGAGTCCGAAACCAGAAAGCTATTATTGAGCTATCCTTATGCATCTAAGGTAATCACGAGAGTCACACCATGAACCAGATGTATGGCTTCGAGGGCGAAGTGAAAGCCAAATATTCGACCCAGATGGCAGAGTTATTCACAGAAGTCTTTAATTTACTGCCGCTGTGCCACAGTATAAACAAGCGGGTTCTCGTATGTCTTAATTTGTTATCATGGAATGTCTCACGATCCTAAATGCCGCACGTGTTATGTTGAAAGGTTATGCACGGAGGTTTGTTTGCCAAGGATGACGTTACCTTAGATGATATTCGGAAGACGGAAAGAAATCGACAACCGCCTGATGAAGGTAAAAGAAAAAACGGGAAGGTTGCATAATTTAACAGAGAAACTAAACACTTGCCCTACATACTTTTTTTTCAAAGGAATCATGTGCGAATTGCTGTGGTCAGACCCGCAGCCCCAGAATGGCCGCGCCCCGAGTAAAAGAGGCGTTGGGGTCCAATTTGGACCTGACGTAACGTACAAGTTTCTCGAGCTTAACAAACTCGATTACATTATCCGAAGTCATGAAGTGAAAGCAGAAGGTTACGAGATTATGCATGAGGGCAAATGCATCACAGTCTTCTCCGCACCTAATTACTGGTCAGTTTCTCTTCCTAATCTCTTTGACGAGTACTTCGTATTACCACTTTAATACTATCGTTTCGGGTACCATCAACTGTTTTAAACTGTGCCCATAAAGTTGTCGCCACAGGATATAAGTTTCTATTTGCTGCATATGGCATACTGTGTTTGTCGTTTAACAATTGGAGAAAGTCTTAATTTCTACTTTTTTGTCGTTAAAACGTAATTTGATTCTTGCGTGTATCTGCTTTTACTTTTCACAGTGACACGATGGGAAACAAGGGAGCATTTATCACGATGAACGGGAAAGACCTCCAACCGAAGTTTACCTCCTACGAAGCAGTTGTAAGGAAACCATTCTTGCAGGAAATGTTACGAGTTGAAGTATTCACAACTTTTTTTTTGCATTTCAGCCTCATCCTGATGTCAAGCCTATGGCATATGCAAACTCGCTCCTGAGCCTTTTTGGATGATACTTCTTACGGGTTAACCAGATAGTTTCCCATGCGTTTTCTGGCATGGGCATTACCATTGTGGGTTGTAAGATTTGCCAGGGAAACCGCCATGAAAATTGCTGTAGTGGAACTTCCAATGAAGCGAAACGGAAGAAAAACGGTTTTAGAGATATGGGCTGTATTATATTACAATCCACTGCAAAATACACAATTCTTTCCACGCATAACCATTCTTACCTTTCATTTCTTTTCTATATAGATCTATACATGAGTGCGATTTGAACATCACTTGGTAATCATAAGTCAATTATGCTATAATTGATGCCTGGAATAATTTGCTCTAGACATACTTGATCCCAAAAAATATTAAAAAGGACAATGTAGTTAGTTTAAGTATCTACTAAAGTTACGAGAAATGATTCTGAGCAGTTACGACAGTTTACGGCATATCTGAGATTAGACTGTCCTCACCCGAACTCTTTGCTTTAGCTACGATACTTAATGAGTCATAAAAATATAAACGAACGTACAGCGCTTTAAGAACGTGACTTGTGAGAAGTGCTCGATTGATTTCCCACGAAACAAGTGTTTCGTGGGCTTGCAGTTTTTACCTTCTGAACTTCGTGCCTGTCGTGGTATTTGTATTTCCTTTTGGGGTTCTTATAAGGAGTTGGTTGTAATTCCGGTTTGGTACAAGTTGCTGAGAAGCGAGTCACTGTTGTATGGACAACTAGCATACGCCTGGGCGCAGGAGGTCGGGATGGCTGAAGTAGTCACGCCGTAGTAGGCAGCTTGGCGGAAGATGCCTCTTGCCGTCTCGAGCTCATCCGAACGCGGAAGAGTGAGAGTGGGGCTAATTACCACAAAGTAGGAAAAGAAAGCAACCAATTATCGCGTTTAAGTTATTTTCTTCGGGGGGATTTTGTTACTGTTTTATGATAGAAAGTCGTGCGAAAACTTACCCGAACATGTGTCGCATGATTTTCTCTTCCAAAGTCAGCTGATTGTACTGTTTGTGGAACACTTCGCAAACCACTTTGCGTGCACAACCTTGCTGATCCATCTGAGCGGCCATGTAGAAGTACTCATCAGCAAGTTCAGATCTTTCGATAGAATCTAAGCTGGCAAAGTCAACGTCGTTGTCTTCAACCTCGTCCTCGTCCTCGTCTTCATCATCATCATCGGTGCTACGCTTGGTAAGCGTTTTGTGCAAGTTTTCGGATGAAATGGCGGCGAACTCGTCTTCGAGAGCAGCGCTTCGTTTGTAGACATGTGAATAAGTGCCTGCTGGTGCAGCGTAATTTGGATTTATAGGGTAAGTTTGTTGAGCGACAGGAGCTACGGGGTCGTAGGAAAGGGGTAAGGCGCTGTAAGATGCAGGAGGCGCAGGAGCGTACTGGGCGACAGGTGCTGGTGGAGAGTAGGCGGGGGCACCATACGAAGTTGAAGGGGCCGCTGGTTCGTAAGAGTTGTAAGTAGGTTCGTAGGGGGCTTCATACTCGTCTTCTTCTTCTTCTGCCTTTTTGATTTTCTTGAGCAGGACGCCAGCCGCGATGGCTAAGCCTGCGCCGGTAGCTAACATGGCCGCTCCGATTATTAGAACTTTGACGGGAAGGAAAGGTTTGAGGAGACTGCCTTTCAGGAGCAGGAGCTTTAGAGCTTTAAGTTTGGCAAGCCTGGGCAACTTCAGGGCCAAGAACAGAGCTTTGGCACCCAAAACTATCTTGAGCTTTTTGAATTTGTGTTTAAACGGAGTTACGGAAGGTAAACCACCGACTATCGCTAGAGCAGTGGCTGACTTGACCAGCGAGAATTTCGTGACCACCACACTGCTCGTCATATGAACTGATACCATGGCCACCAACGAGGCGATTAAGAGCAGCGAAAGACGCATCTTGCTGGCGCTTATACTAAAGGTTACAAGTGAACAGATTACAAAATGAATTACTGCTATTAAACATGAATGATTTTGAATTTATTGAATTTGAACATACTTCTAGTAGGGAATCTATTTAAAAGTAACAGCACTTAAAATACGAAGTAAAACTGTACCGTTCTTGTTTTTAAATTTTTTTAACGCTTAATTAAACGAAAATTATAGGAATGCCCAAATTCCTTAAAAATGCAAGGATCAATAATATCTTAAATGTCTTTAAAGACAAGTTAATCACTTTATGATGAAGACAATTTTTGTATCAATTGTACCGTACCTGACTGAAGGTTAAACGTTCTTTAAGCTTACAACTTCACTCACACGAAGTGGACGGTGGTAGATGTATATTGCGGAACGAGCTTGCCGATTTTTGACGAAATTGCAAAATTGCAATTTGCGAAATGGAAAGTTTGATTTTAGGTTAAAGTAATTCACTATAGGAAAGCTGAACTTTAAATTCGTTGCAAGTTGAATTGGACCCAACAAGACTTTGAAAGGTTGAGAGAGATGTGGATGATTTTTGCAAGTCCACTGGCTCTTTTATATCTACAAGTCGGCGTGGAGGGTCGGAATCGTCACCCCCCAGACCTAGAGCTCGGAGCTAAGGAAATGGTGTTTGTTGTGGATGTCTACAGCTGAGGATTTCTTTCCCTTCGCTTATAGAGAGTGAAGGGGGTTTCATGCGCCTTGTAACAAGTAACATCATTGGGTGGATTTCTTCAACCGGTTGGCGGATTGGAGAGAAGTTATGTATTCAACCTGAGGTAAGGCATACATGCGTTTTTTATGCCATCTTTCTCCATCCTTCCTTTTCGACTTCCTCTTGTTTTTGGCTACTCTGAATTCATTAAACCTGGCAGAATGCCTGCTTATTCATCCCCACCTTTTAGCCTGGTTGATACCGTACTTGGGGTAGATCTCCCAGACAACCACGATGGTTCAGAAGATCGGCTATAGGACGTACCGCTTACTTTTTCTCATTCTTTGACCAGGACCTTGGGTTCAAAGAGCTTTCTCCAAAATTTCACCTTTTTCCCTTTTATGTTATTATCATTACTAGCAAACGCAAGCAAGTATATTGTCTGTTTTTCTCGTGTTAGACTATTATTTTTTTAGAAAAAGAAACGTTCGAGGAAGCAACGGCAATAGATACTACAAGTTTGCATGTCCATAACATATTTAGTTTGTAGAGATTAAAGGAAAAGTGTACGAAAAAATTTCACGCTTAATTTGCTGGTATTTCCGTTTCTCTTCAAGTAAATGTGTCTAAGAAAGTGTAAGTTTGAATGTTAGTGAGGTGAGGATGATTTTGTTTTTGCTGGTTGGCATTGTGTATATAGAGGAGAAAGCACGATAGGAAAAGTTGCGTGGAAGATGTTGTAATTGCTTCTTCCTCCGTGATCCGGAGGTATCTACGTGATCTTGGCATAACACGGAACGCTTACCTTCGCTTACCCGTACTAGTGACCTATACAGCGATCTCAGAGAGATCAAGTAACACGGCACGCCCATTGCTTATCCCTTTCTCCTCTGATGCATACAGGTAATTTCACGGCTGTAGCAAACGTTGACCTGACGTATCGTGCATATGATTAAAACGTAGTATCGGTTCTGGTTTGAACTGGTTCTTTGCATTGCTCTTTGACATGCCTCTATTTGTCTACGGGGATTTCAGTCGAAGGTATTGGCCTTAGCATTTCAGATCATTGTATGGAAAACAGCAACAGTTTAGCCAGGAATGAACAAAAAAAGTTCCCTTGGCTTTCTTAATTACATTATTGCTTTTACATGAGTGGTGAGATTGTTCTCAAGATTATTGGAAGTTTGTGTTTCTGTAGGTTTCTACGTCTCACCCAAAAAACGACCGAGTTTATGGAATCGTTTCCTGTGATTTAACACGCAATGGCTTCGAGCCTTGCTTATATAACCTCTGTGATTTGCTATGCTGTCATGAAGAAGTACCCAGATTTGGCTATTACTCGTGACATGAACCAGCGTCAGCTGAGATGCAACTTTGGGCGGTAAGCCAACCGTGTCCAGCGCGAATTTTTGACAAGTCGAAATGAAAGTAGGTTTTTTTCTGGGGTGTGGGGATTTTTAGCAAATGCGGAAGTCTCTTCATTTAATCATGATACTTATCGTTTAAAGTGAATATTTTTTTTTCTTTTATTTCGTATATTAGGTTAGCAGTTAGCATTGAAACCGGCTTTATTAATGTCGCTTCCGATAGATTTGTCGAAATTTTGAACTGCCTCTTTTCCTGGTCCTTGTCTAACGAAGTAAAAAGAACATTAACGAATAACCATACAAAAGTGATAAAACAATAAAAGCTGAAGTTACTAAATCAGCCAGCTTTAGGAACTGAAAGTTTGCTGGCGTAATGTTCTAAGAAAAAGAAGTGGATACATGGTGTGGATCCAGGTTTTCCCGCAGTACCGCATACTATACCCAGTGTTCAGTTTATGTCTGCTCACTTAGAGATAATAACTAAAATTTGTAGCTCTGTGACTCCTTTCATACACAATTGTGTTCGAGGATTTCCCTTTCCCTTTGGTCTACATAACGTCTTATATGATGTTTCATTATTTTTTTTGAATTCCCACGAGTCACTTGATTATTTAGCAATTTTCGCTCGATTGCAGTTGGAGAAATTTTTGCAGTAACACTCGGTCAGATTGCTTAGCAAACAAGGTTCACTCCTTGGGATCCCTGTGTGGCAGGAACTTTTTCTTTCTTTAGGTTAAGAACTCTTTGCAATTTCGTTCGTCATTTGCTTATTCACCGACTTCTTTTCGATGTACTATATACGAGCAGCGGGTGAGATCATTTTTGGTCAGATTTTAATCGTTATTTAACAAAAAGGCTTGTTTTCGTTGGGCTACATGTATCGAAGTGCTTTTCTCGAAAAGTATCCCCAGAGAATAGTGCCTATTTTACCAGTCACTTCCTTATTCGCAATTCTTTTATTGCATTTCACACGGGGAAATTTGTACTACCGCGGAACGGGTGAACTTCTATAACGTAAAAACATTGTTTGCGCGGTAGTTTTCTGCGTTTATGGATATTAGAACTGTTTTCTTGCTGTTTATAGCTAGAAAATAGCAGAGTGGTCAGATTTAAGCTATGGTCACGCTCTCAGAATAACCTGTTAAGACTGCGAAAAAAGTTTTGGTAGCCTACATATGGTGCTTACCTTTCATGGTAGTAAAATATTTTTAAAATTGCAGTGAAAACTTTAATTTACGACAAAAAGAATATGCAAAAAAGAGTACTTTGTAAAACTGCAAATACATGTATGTCGAATATGTGATAGTTTGGAAATTAAAGCAATAATCAGAAATGTCTTGTACGATTACACAACTTTTACAGTGTACACTGAAAAGTATTGGAATTTTTTACAGTTGATGTGTGACGTAAACTATGTTTGTTTGCATTATTCTTGCATTACTCAACATTTTGTAATTGATCAAGGTCGAGAAAAACAATATATTGGCACAAATTGCGGAAACAAATAAGAACTCGACAGTCGACCATTGTATTCGAATGAGTTCAGGCCAAATAACACAACAAAATTATTCGCAACTTACAAGTAGAAGCTATAAAGTTTGTACAAAAATATTTACTTTCGCAGCTCCGCAAATGTCACCAGAATAAACAAGAGTATAGGGACAAAACGTGTTTTCACGAAGTCTTGATGTCTTGGATGAATCTCACTTGCATATACCTGTGACAAAGTGAATGTGTTAGCAGAATGGCGTGAAGTCGAGTCAAGAATAGAGCATGTTTAGTTTGTTAGCATAGTGATATAACACTATCTTAACCTCATGGATCAAGGAGAGGCACCTCCCAATGTTCATCAATGAAGATTTATTTCAGTTTTATTGTGACAGTACCTAATCGACTAATTTGCTACTTAGAACCATCAACAGGCGGAAGTCTAGGATGGATTTAGATATACAATAATAGTGTGATATCACAAGGGTTTTCTGACCCTTTTGGCATGCGTAAAATAGGCTATATAGTATAAGTCGGGCGTGACAGGGTGACAAAAGGGCTGACGATCGTAATGAGAACTGGTACATGGAAACTCGGGAAGTACTCGATAGTATCTCGATACGATCAAACTCAAGCTCTTTCAAGTATAGTTTCAGTTGTATTCCTGCTCTTGAATCCAAGTGAAATTGAAAGAAAATGTTTCGTAACATTTGTCAATTCCCCCCCCCGTTAAGTGCGGAAGCTGCGGCACAATGGAGTAATAAAGACCTCGCATTCCGTTGAGTTTTGTTTTGGTTTTGTTCTGTTCTTTCTTGTGTACAAGTTAAAAGCCCCGTATCGCTCGGACTTGTGGATTAGCAAGTCATCTAAGAAGCTTGGTTCAACTTTATCCCCGAAAAAAATTATGAAATGGGTCATATTCCTGTTTTCTTTTTCCAACTTTCTCCAAGTACATATGGCGAAATTTTGGCATAGACCGTGGCAACAAGTCTGCTTATAAATTGAAAATTTACTTTTTCTTTCTAGTTGTTAGTTTCGGTGGTTTTTGACATCACTGCGAAAGAATTTTTTAATACACGATTTTTGCTATCGCTATCTCTCTGTTGGACTCTTTCTTTCTATCGTTTCAGCCAAAGTGGCCAAGCCCGTGGATCAAAAGTGAAGGCAAAACCATGTATATATAGCTATGACCTATGAGCATCAGATCCTTCGTTATTTGAGCGTTGACCCGCGTTGGCACACGATGCAGCCATCGTCTATAGTGTAGTAAGCTATATATGGAAGTCGTCTTGTTACAAAGTAAAAGTGGAGTATTTCCGCTATTAGCTTATTATCTCGTGGTTTTCACTTCGCATGAACCTTCTGTAGTGCAAAGTGTCATTTCGTGTAGGCAATTCCGTGGTCTGGAATTACAAGTCCAGCGCAACAATGACCATTCCGGAACTGAGGTGTTATTATTACCTCCCAAGTTTCTCGTGTAAGCTCTCTTTTCTTTATCAAAGGTTTGTGTAGCACCACTGATGCATAACAAACTGATGTATTATTATAGTGTGCTCCTATTCGCATTGCCCGAAAGTGCAGCGAATGTATCAGTTTTTTTGCCGTTGGTCTTTCTTATTCTATATCCACACGTACAATGCCTTACATTTTCCGCGTTTACGTAACACAGGTTGAGCTATCTTATTTTGGCTAATTTAGTTATGTTACAGCAACCTGATTTTCCTTCTCTAGTTACGAAACAGTCAAGCCCCTTCCAGTCATACAGTGCGTGATTATATATTGTAACTGAAAAAGTCGTGGGAGTTCTCTTTTCACTATATAGGTATAGCTTTTCCCCACAGCACCCTAATTTTAGCGCCATTTACAGTATTAAGTTTGTTTTTTTAAATGGTTGTGGTGAGCTGAACTCTAAATAAAACTTTAGCATATTAATTTTAAATTTGTCTGGTAATTCGACACATTTTGATTGGCATAAAAGATACCAAGGAAGGGGTTGTTGCAGTATATTTGATCTAGAAAGTATGTATTTGTGGCGTATAAGGAAGGAGGGATTATAAGGGTCACGTGACCCTTATAATGCCTCCTTCCTTATGTTTTTGAACTAATTAGAAGTGACAAGAAAAAAACGTAGAAAACGTCGAAAAAACCTTGAATTGCCAATAATTAGAAGAAACAGTGCTTTTCGAAGTTGCACGTATATAGAAGTGAACAGTCAATTTCTCTCTTTTCTACCGGCGATGATATCACACGACTTAAACAATGGCCGCTTGCAGTAAGCGTAAGCATCACGGAGACCTTTGTTAAGGTACGGGACATCAGCATGTTTTGTTGGCTTCAATAAAGAGGGGTGATTAATGGTTGACGCATTGTAACTTCAGTGTCAACGAGGCAAGCGTATTGTATGGTCTCCATTGATTCATAAATACTGTAGCGGGTTTATACTTCAGAACATAAAATTGCCCTATAACTCCAACCCATACTGGGACTATACAGTTTTTCCTTTTTAATTCTCCGACGTTGGTATGCACAGACATGTTAATAAAGCCGTATACAATGTTACGGCATGAAAAGAACGTATGACCTGCTTTGCTAGAAAGAAGCCGCTTTATGTTTTGCTTCAATGCAATAAAATGCATAAAGTCATCCTACGGATTAAGACAACGTAATTCAGATATCCCTTTCTTTAGTTGTAGGAAAAAACAATTTTATGTCTCATTTTGTATTTTGTTTGTTGAGCTGGCATCCTAAGGCATCTTGTACTTGCACCTACACGACGAAATCCTTTTGCTTGCCGCCACAGCAGGAACCCACCTATGTAGGTAAAATAAATTAGCGTTTTATCCTGCCCTCTGCTGGGTTCTATCTAAGTTATAAAAGTAAGTTATCTTGTCAGCTTCGAAACCTATAAACCTCACTCCTTAGGGCGTTTTCCATTGGGTACCCTAGTGCTGAACTTTCATCCACTGAGTGGATTTTGCGTTTTCCTTTGGGAATGGAGAGCAAGGTCAGTGACACTGGGCAAATTCCTTTGGGAAAGTGCGGCGAAGGGCAACTTTTGCTGCTCTGACTTTTTCGGCAGTGCTA
>RJJA01000065.1:0-119169 GCA_003724045.1 Lepidurus arcticus | reverse complement strand
TCCTCCTTAATTCTAGTAGTGACAGTGTCAGTGATGAAATGGTGGCTTTGCTACTTGCATATTATCCCATTCCCAGGCCGAAAATAAGGAAAAAAGACGTAGAACTAGAAGCTGAAGCAGCCATATGTTTCAAGATATGTTTACAAACAAGCAGGAAAACAGAGGACGGTTACACTAGGCGTCTTCCTTAGGGAACTGCCTTTTGGCACTGGCTGGGGCGACAGAGAAGTCACAGAGGCGAAAACTCGGAAACTGGGGCAGCACTAAAAATGCACTCAAATGGTGTTCCCAAAGGAAAACGCAATTAGAAAAACATTCCTCGTACGAACGAGTGTCACTTTATAATTATACGTGCTTTAACTTGCAACTTGCTCCCTTTAGACAGGTAATGAATATAACTTATCCTGCAGCTTCCTGGTACGTATCCTTATGCGAGACTGTTCGCTGCCTCTAAAAAACTCACAAAAAAAGAAAAAGAAAATATGCAAATTTGCAAATTTGCAAATATACAAATTTTCTAAAAAGAAAATATGCAAATGGGGATGTTGTAATAGTTTTTTCCATATGTTTTGAAGTCAGGCCAAGATTAGAGGTGAGCGTTTATTAGTTACCAAAATTACCGCGTAGTTAAGGAGAGATTTGCAATTAAAGTAGGAGCGAAAAGAGCTGAAGACTTTTTCCTTTTTTCCTGAAGAAAAAGTAGGTATTGGTTATTTGCCAGATGAGAATAAGTGAAACTTGGGTCTCCTGCTTTGCACGTAGCTCATCAGTTTCATCATTCCATAAATTTCCGGCTTGCCTTAATTTTTTTAAAGTGTCCGGTCCTTTCCATTGTCTGGAACAACACGAGGGAACACGACGCATACTAACTACCGCCTTTTGTTCAACGGTTCATGAACGGGCAAATCGGGAGACGAGACAAGCCAAGTCGAGACTCCCTTGTCAGTCCCGTTGAGTTACATACGCAAACTTTGGTTACCGGTTTGCCAAAAGCGAAAGCTTTCTTTGCTTTTTAACAACGTATCAATTTCCGTGAAAAATTCCCCGACCATTTTTTCAAGCTTTTTTTATTACAGTGACATGACAATACTTTTCACTTTCCTCCCCCAGGGAAGACCTCATTTGTATACCTCACTCCGCTTATTATAAGAATTAACTCAAAGCTAACAGACCACACTCAAACTGTACAGTTTGAATGTTTTGTTTGTTTATGTTCCTTTTATTACTATATAACTCCTCGATGCCCATAGCTAAAGACGGAAAACAACATAATACCCAGCTTTCTAAAAGAATAACTGCCGAAATGACAGAAAACAACACGAACAGGCCTAAGGAAAATAGGTCAAGGACGAAGGACACGTTATTTTTTTGCTCTATGATTGAACTTCCAAAAGTAAAAGATCAGGTAACCCGAATCTTAGAAATCGAAAGCACTCTATAAACTATTTCGAAGGATGTCGAGCTTCCTCGATTCAATTCCTACATTCAAGACCTTAGAACAGGTTATCTACTTTGAATAAATACAGGTTAGCTACTATTGTTCGAATAAAATTTGGACTTTGCTAAAGTTTCATTGGAGCATACAATTATTGGAGCATTTTTAATTGAAAAATAGCATTTTGTAGGGTCTTAATAAAAGCCGAAGTCAAGGGAAACTCGATGCATTTTTAAGATGATTTTGGCTATTTTATACGTTATTAAGCGTTTGTATCACGACTTAAAGTACAAAACTTAATTTCAGCTAGTTAAATTGTCTTAAACCAAAAGTTATCCTTGATTTATTGGTGTTGATTTGCAGTAGATCGCAACTTTCTCGGCAGGGTCAGGTCCGAAAGTGGGCGTCGGCGAAAGTGAAAGTCGATTTCGGAACCGGACAAAAGAGAACAGGTTCAGGGCTAATTGGAGCCCGTTGTTGGCGATTTTTCGCTACCTGGACAAAAAGTAGGGGGGTTTTCAACCGTACATAGGTTGTCAAAGTTGAAAACTTTCAGTTTTGTTTTCTTCACTTTCCCTTGGACTTATTTTGAATTTAGCGAACAATAAAAAGAGGCTTAGAATTTGTCGGTGGAATTTGTCTCTCGTAAAGCAGTTGAGAAATAGAGATATAAGGGTGGGTATTTGGGTTTGGACGAAAAGCCTTGATGCGAAGAAAACTTTCACTTTCGCTGCCGTTGCTTGTAGGATGGACGTGGGAAGGCGACAATCCTGGATAGTTTCTTCTCTGGTTTGTAAACACATAGCCGCAGTAGTGGAACATCGTTCTCTTCGAGAAAACCAACTATCTGGAACATAGAACACCAATCAGCACCGAATACCTTTTCGTTGCCTTCAGTACTTAAGCTGCACAGAGAATTTCAGTGTCCCTAGAACCTAACTCGATCTCGGACGCTCTTCGTGTCCCGTACTCTAGGACGTTTTTTTGAAAATTCTTTAGAGAAAATGAAGTTTTTCATGGCAGTGTGTTTGGTTGGTTGCTACGCCGCAAATTTGTGCTTTGCGTTGCCTGTTGAGCGCATAAAACGCTCAGAAGACGACTTAACCACAGTAAGTATCTATTTTTGAATGATTTTTTATCAATTAATGGATCAAAATGGCTCGTTTTACTAAAGCAAATTCTCCATTTACAGGATACTCCTTTAGCTAGCAGAAAAGAAGCAAAAGATTCCGTTGACAAGGTGGATTTTGCACTGTTGGAGTACGCAGAGAAGGACAAAGACAAAGCCATTGATTTCTATTTGGACACGGCAGTACAAGCGGACAAATTTGGCTGTGGAAGTCGCCTAATTTGCGAACTACATCGACGGCCTGAGGCTGACTTACTTCCAGAAGAACTCATCCTCAAGTCAATGTTCTTGTAAGTGACAGTAACGGAAATTTTAAATGCCTTTCATGGCTTTCCTTACGCTCAATGCCGCGAAAGGGAAAGTGTCGAGATTCTATTTGGGTTTTCCGACGTTGTTCTGACGTTTTTGTTTTCCCACAGAGGCAAACCTGTTCCCACTACAGCTTCGGGCAGCAAGACAGCTAAAGGAAGAGGCGTATTCCAGTACGCAGCATATTTGGGCTCCACAGCTAAAAACGAAGAGATTTGCGCCAAAGCTTTTTCGAGATGTCCATTCGACACTGACACAGTGATCGCTGTTTTCCGGGCTATTGGATCTAGTCCGGCTTTAAAAGAAGCAGTCGAAGCAACTGGACCGAGTCTTTTACTCTCTCCTCCTCATGCTTAATTTACTGAAAGACTTCGTCTTTTTTCATGCCTTCTATTCCTTTCATCCAAAGCACCATTTTTATGGAACAAGTATTCAAATTTGTACTGTTTTATCGCAAAATATATAGTTTGTCTAAGCAAAAAATCGCCTCGGGATCGTTAGTATGTCTCTAAACCAGACGGGTTTCCATGCCTTCAGAAAAGCAACAAGTTGGACCCAAACTTTCACTGCGGTTAACCTACGTATTATTTCCACTTTCAGTATAGATATAAGGGTGTCTCGGGCAACCTACGTCCTTGTGAAAGCTGGCATACTTTTTTCGTCATTTGCTTCACTGGTTAATTCTCCTTTAGCACGTACCTATTGCCTTGTGCAGGACGTAACAGGTTTCCTTTTTCCTTTTCTGTTTTGTCGTACTCTACATCGTGTTCGTTGACCGTGTTAGTACTGACTGCACAATTACTTAAGTTCCTGGTTCATGTTCGTCTAAGGAGTTGATTTATTTTTAAAAATCCGAACTTTGTAAGCGTTAGGTAAAACCCTTTTGCAGTAACCTAACGATATCTATACGTGTTGTAATTTCCCCCCTCAATTGACATAAGGAGCGACGCACTTATTTTAGCTCGCAGGATGTTGATAGCCAAAAAAGCCATATGGCAGCATGTATGGAACCTTGGTGAGTTGCTAAGTTACTCCTTATCGCTTAAAACAAGGCAGATGCCGGTACGGAAAATAGTTGGAGCAATTCGGGGGACGCGAATCTGGTCCTCTTCATTTGCTAGGCTTTTCCTGAAAGGCTTTACCATCGCTTATCGGTCATGTTAACTAGCACGGATTTTTTTTTTTTATCTTTATCTTTTTGGCTTTGTATGCTGTTCAGTGTGACACAAGCGTAAACGTTCGGGATCAGCTCATTGAATCAATAAAGTTCGTTTTTGTTTCGGTTGTGCGTTTGCAAGAACGAGCTCGTTAAAATGCAAAACCAGCTGCTGTTTAATCGGGCTAGATTTGCATTTTAACCGACTTTTTGATTTGGTTTTTGGTAATGAATTGTCAGCCAATTTGCATCAAATTGTCTTGCACTTGCAGCAGAGCTAAAACCCCCTCCTTTTTCACAGTGTATGGTTTGTGGCTTACCTTTTAGATTTTTTTTGCTTACTTTCCAGGAGAATGGAAATCTGTCGGCTTTTCTGGGGAGGTTAATTACTGGGATTGAGGGCTAAACATTTAGACGATTAGCCCTGTCAGTGTCATTCAGGTTTCATTTTTGTATAGGTACTAGCAAATTTCATTCGACCTCTTCTCGTTACCCCAGGATTACATCAGACAAAAGCGGGATAAGGGCCAATAAAGATCAGTTTTGTGTTCAGCTTTACGGACATATATAGACAGGCTAATACGGAGAGATGGAAGGGAGAAAATGTCCTCGTATTCTCTCCCACAAGCGTAGCATCTCTTGTGATGCCCCAAGTAAAAAGGCGTTTGATGGGAAAGTCAATTCCCTATAGAGTTAAAACCCCCATCAAAAATCAGTTGGGAGGATTCTGTCTTTTTTGTGTGCTCCTCTTGATGCTTGATCACCGAGTTCTGAATAGAATGGAAGCCAAGGGAGGGTTTCTTTAGCGGGCTGGGGAGGCTGTGCTTCATTTCCCTACTGAAATGATGACACAAAACCTAAAGTGCCTGTTACAGTTCATGTATAAAGCTTTCATAGGTCTTCCCATAGGTCTTCAAGCTCGATTTCAGCTTTTGCGAGCCTTTGAGACTAAATTTCCCAGGTAAGTGAGCAAAAAAAGGATCCTAAACCGTACTTTCGATCAGTTTCGCCAAAGTAAGTTTTTAAAAATTAACTTTAAAAGCTAGCGACCTCTTTGTTTTATTGAATAGAGCAATTGAATGACACTGGTAAGCTTGAATACTCTGCAATTGTGTTCCGTACGATGCCTTAAAGACTCATTAGTGAGCCAGACAAATTCCCACCCTCATTCGTGAAAGCTTCATTAGTTAGGGAATCTCATAGCTTGATTTCGTCTACCTCAATACCAGGTATTTCTCCCCTTTCTTTTCCGTACACAATGCATCTTTTCTTTTCGCCCGATTCTTTTCTAACGCCAGCAGTCAATATCCTGTATCCGGCTAAATCTTGTGGACTTTATTTGTAATCTCGAGCTGGCTCAGCGGCTGGATAGCGTGACTTCCAATCCCAATTCCAACATCTTACAAGGTAATAGATAGGTAATAGACCTACACGTTTCTGGGTTGGCTTAACTGAATCTTTTCTTTTCCTCACTGTTGATTTTGTGTATATTCCGGTTCCGTAATGTGGCGGCAGGCTGCAGCCAACATAGAAAGAGAGGGAAAGGTAACACAGTATCTTCGTTATAGTGGAACCTATATAGAGCGGTAATAGTTGTGTAACAATAGTGTAAAGGGAGCACATTCCATACGAGCTGGCTAATTGGGTGACCAGACCCGGGCAGGTCCACCAAGCGAGGTGGTATGTCTTTAATTGACGACCCGAGGCAAATACCAGTGTATTCGTGGTACAGATGCGTGATGCTCGGCGACCGTCAGCTTCGCTGATTTCGATGTCGCTTGCGTCCGTTGCGGAGAGGAACGCAAAGCTTGCACTGGGAATTTTACTACTATAGTCTATAGATCCCTTTCTTTAGATTGACAGCATTACATGTTGAATGTCGAGATGTGCACGAGTCTCAACACCAGTTGTCCTTTGCATGAGTAGGTCGGAAGGAATTTACATGCAGTTGTGTACATAAATTCGTAAATAAATTGCTGCGTTTGGGTGTTGCTATCTTGTTCACGTGTAAATTGTTTACCAAGTTTTGCATATGGGTCATAGCGAACTTTTTGGTATCATTTAAGCTTCCAGCGCATGTTTGTAATCGGGTATTGTATGTGTTATTAGTCGGCGGTAGCTTATAAGACAATTTGGCAATTGCAATCGCGGTGGCTTGAGCAATTTCTATTGGAAGCGAACTTTCTTGTATCGATTGCCCTACTCTTTAGAAAGAATTGGCTGAATGTTGCATTCCAGTAGCGCTAGAAGAGAGCGGAAAGTATTGCATTTCAAGCTCATGAGTTTCAAAGTGAAAGAAAGGAAAGTTATAACTTTTTCGGGGGCATAATCTTGTGGCATCCAGGATGTTAGGATCGGAGTCTTGCGTTGAAGCATATGTATTGCATATAAATGGTGAGTGGTTTTTTCCCGGCTGGGCTCGGAGCGTCCCTTCTAAACGGGTTTAAATACCGAGTAAATCCCGCACTCTAATACCAAAGCAGAGGGTCATGCATGTTAAATGCGAGTCCATCAAGCAACGGCACGTCGTTGGTTCCGAGGCCAGAACAGAAAGAGACTTAGCTAGTATCTCATGGGATGTCGTTTTCAATTATCTCTCGTCCTGAATCTCTATACAGCGTCAGTTTTTCGTTCTTGTAGCACAGTCACAAAGCTCAATCCCCTTTTGAATTTTTAATGACGTTCTCGAGCGTACAAAATTTCCCCCAAAAAATATCCAGCCTTTATAACCTTCCATCTGGATGTACAATTCCGCTTAAAAAACAGGGTTGATATATTTGGGAAGATGATGCTTGGAAGCATGCAAAACAAGTCAAACCTGGACGCTTTTCGCCGGTCAATAGTAGATCAGGCGCGAAGAATCGTTAGAGAGCCCCAGTTCGGGTCGTGTGTGTGTGCTATACAATCTTATACGCCAACGGAAGCTCACCTGTTGGCCCCACACATCGTTTGTTTCTTTGCGTCTGCATGCGTAGTCTCCGAAAAATGTCCACTTGGTTGAAAGTGCCATGACAAAGGGTCTCAAGCCATAATTCGGGAGAGTTTATGCTCACATTTTCTCTTCAGCTTTCGTTGTCTTTTCTTTTTTACTTTCTGACAGAGACGTCGTTTCCACCTGATGAATTTGTGGAGGATAAGCGGACTTGTGTGCTGCTGCCCTGTCATGGCTCAAAGCCAAGATTATTACGGCTTGAGAGATCTTCGGAATAACGCAGTATATAGTAGCTCACTTGAGTCACGTGTGAAAAAAGTCCCGGAGGAGCTAATTGCGAAGCTTGGCAAGGCGTCTGTACATCTGGCAATTAGTTTGAAGGGTCCTCCTCTCGGCGCGCATTATCCCGCTATTATCCCGCTGAATTGGAACGCCAGACACAACGAACAGACTCTCTCTTGAGGGTCACAAACGCCTTATTAAACAACGTGACAGCAGAGACACTTTGCTCTCCTTAGAAAAGCCATGCTATGAATTCTCATATTTATGCTTGGTTTAACGCTCTGACTATATCTTACGCATCAATAGTGCGGGGCTGAGGTTTTCAAGAATCAACTTCGGATAATTTGGTGTACAAGTTTAGGGGTGGCGTGAGTCTATGTATAAGTGATTAATTACGCCTTATACGTGATGCTGGACATGGAAGCAAGACCCTCCACGACGACATTAAAAAAAGCCCGAGGGAGCAAAAACATTTTTGTCCAAGCATGACAAATGACTTGACGTCTTTCAGATTGTTATTATTTTGGCTACTATTTACGGAAATACTATATGCTCTAGATAATGTTGTAATTGTGAATAAATATGAGCGATGTTTGTTTCAGTTTTCAAATTCTAGAGCCGTTTACGGTATTTTATTTTCCATCTCACAAATTCCAACATGAATTACTACTTTCAATAAGTTTCTACTAAAATTGTAATCTAAACTATAGTGATTAAATTGACTCAAAATTGTAATTTACAAAATAGATTTTTAGTATTGTACATTATATCTTTCATCCTAACTTATGCACATATGTTATTTGCATAAGTGGAGCAATATATTTCTGTTCTTTTTACAGTAACTGCGTTACAAAGGAGAGGAAGAATCAGTCTAGCTCTTTTTTTAGTTCGAGGTGGGGATGGGAGGGAAGCTGCACAACACAATCTCCTCCGCGTATAGTCAAAATGTGTTATTGTGTCGCGTTGGGTGCATAGACGCTATCGGCGCCTGGTCGGAGCGTCGCCTCACACCTGGCTTTTACCCCATATAACCAGGGCCACAACCCTCATTACCCAAGACCTGGACTATAGTCATCGTCTCTGCGCCCCCCTCCAAACTAATCACCTAACGGTGTTCAACGCCGAGACCAATTCATGATGAATCTGGATCACGAATATGGGAATTGATTATACCCGAACTGTATTACTAGGAGAGATTAACTAGGATTCCTATAATTGGAAGGATAAAGGAAAAGTGTACCTCTGCATTTACAGAAACTATCGTAACTTCCTTAGCTTATAAATAATATCTTGGGTTAAGCCAAGTGAAAAAGGATACTTTGTGTCTTAATAGGCACACACAGACACACACCAAACACCGGTGCAAGAAGGGGGACAAAAGTGTTGGTTATTTGGTAGCTGGGGTGATGCTCCTTTTGTTCACGTGTCTTCACAGGCAGCAAAAGCCCGAAGTGTTAATGATGGGCGATGTGATGGTGGGCGCCTATGTAACCTGAAACTCAAAGATACCTCCAAGGTGTACACGACGACCATTTAGGAAACCTAATATACCTTCCTGTGTCTGGTGTCCCTTGTTTTCCTGTAATACTCGCACTGGTAAGGGTGGTTCAGGGATGGAATTACCTTTCGACTGCAAGCGCGAGCTTTGGCGAGCAGGAACTTGGTCCAGGAAACAGTGAGGAATTTTGCGGAAATTATACCGCTGTTGATGAATTCTGTCACATGGGTTATTGGTGTAAGTAACACAGGCTTTTACATTGTTGCATAGGCAAGCCGTACAAAGATAAGAATTCGTTTTTTCCACAAAAGTATATAAAAAGGGGAGCAAACGACATATGGTCAAGTGATACCGTATAACAAAAGACATTTCCTGCTAGGTCTGCTCGAGTGGGGTATTATATCTAATGTGAAGAAACTGTTGTAATGCAATGCCTGAGCTGCTTTCAAGAACTCCTCTAGTCCCAAGAAGATTTCGTTGCAAGGGCAGGAACTCGACTCTGGACATTTGCA
Organism: Lepidurus arcticus; assembly: GCA_003724045.1. Taxonomy (NCBI): domain Eukaryota; kingdom Metazoa; phylum Arthropoda; class Branchiopoda; order Notostraca; family Triopsidae; genus Lepidurus; species Lepidurus arcticus. The sequence goes on along the minus strand of RJJA01000065.1, from coordinate 109,916 downwards.
TAATGCGGGCTGTCCTCAATGCCATGATTATGCGTTCGGCTACTTCATACATGATGGGGACGACCACTTACTGTTTTGGGCTAAGAGCAGATGTAGAAAGTGAATCAACGATTATGTGGGCCCTTTTACACCTGTTCTTTCTTGTGTAAAACCACGGAAGAAAGCTGTGGAACTTACTACGTATACGCATTGAAGAACTACTCTGAATTTTGACACTTATCCCTTTATCCCCTTGTCGACCTAATTGTTACAAAAGAACAATAAATAAAGCCGATTTTGTCAACGCGAGTCAGATTTTCCCCCCACTTTTTTTTTTTTGCTTAGCCTGCAAGTCAAAGAGTAGTTCTCCCAAAGTGTAATGGTCACGTGAAGCCTTTTTTGTTGTTTCTTTATGCGTATCGAAAGGTCCATCTGCTCTCATGCGCTATAAAGGTTTCCATTTTCTATGCCTGTGTATAGTAATGCAAGAGGCTAAAGGCTTCTGCTTCTGCTTTCTGCGGGCCATTGCCATTGCTTTAGGACCCTGATTAAACTTTTTCGTTGGGATGCGGGGCAGCTGCATCTGTTATGCTGTCGGCACGCGCGTGTTGGGGAATGTTGTATGAGAGGTGATGAATGCGGATGCTGTAGATGTGGCAACAATAGCTTTGTCATCCATCCCATATATGGGCACTGTCCATTTCTTTCCCTTCTCATACCGATACAGCATCCAGTGTAGTAATGCCTGCAGGGTTGAAATTTGGCCTAATTAGGGTAACGGTTGCCGACTATCTGCAGCTGCAGCAATTGCGGGGGCAGATTTGGACTTTGGGACCGTAGCAGAGTGAGAGCGAAAGTTTCGTGCAACGGTTTTTCGAGATGAAGTGCTTTGGCAGATCAAACGCCAGCAGCTGGTAAACCTTTATGAGTCTGTATATGGGATGGGGAATTGACTGTGGTTATGTCTCGCTATTAGGTGGAGTAGCGGGTGTGGGGGAATGGAGATTCTGGCATCCCTTTAATGCTAATTCGCCAGCTGCCAATGCACTACTAGAGAAATTCCGTTGGAGATGCTGTGCATTACTGCACAGACTCGAACTAGCGTGTTCAGGGCAGAAAACCGTTAACTGTTTTACCCAGCCCCTCCCACGTACTCGCATAATCACTGATCAGGGATGATTAAATTCGTGCAGTGAACCAACGGTTTTCTATTTATCTCCCGCGAGGGTTACTTTTGTTAACAATCTGATCGGATAATATCAAATGTGCTACTTTGTGTCTTTGTTATGAAGAATAATACACACTTTAAGACTTGTTTCTGAAATCTTGCTTCAATAAACGCCAGTTAGCACTGTTTGCTTGATCGCAAAAGCTTGACAAAATCATTCTAAACGGTCAATGACTTTAGGAGAGGTTCATATTGGGTGTTAAAAAATTGAGCGTTTTACAGTACTTCGGGACGTGAGTCCTCCGATCCCGTGAAGTTAAATATTTCCGTTTCAGGTCTGACGTATATAGGCTACTCTAAACAGAGAAAAAACTCCATGCGGTGTTTCTGTATACATTCTATTTTTATTATTTTCTTACAAATGTAATACATCTTACAAAAAGGTGTTACATCTCACAAATTGTGCTTCATTTGACACGTTACAAAAAATTGCTACATCTTAATCGAACTGAGCCCTTATACCTTGATAAATATACAGGTGAGGCTGAAAGTGTATCGTCTAATCAAATAAGATCTTCAGGCTATAAGGAGATGTTTTTGGTAATGAAATGATTGGCTCTGGGGAAAAGAAAGATAGCATTTCTACAGTCCGAATAACTTTACAACAAAAGTAAAGGCGAGGCTAAGACGACCCTTCAAGGATCGAATAAGATTTATCGCGTAACTTTTAACCATTTTCTTGCATAGGATTGGTTCGAGCCAAGCAAAGAGAAGATTTCTGCCCAAGTGAAAAGATGTGCTGTGATTGGGCCACGCCTTGGTTAAGTTCTTCCTCCTTGAAGAAAAGACTGCAGTCTTCTCTGACGGTATACGTCTTAACCAAATTGGTATAAGTTATAAAGGAAAAGCCTCTCCTCTCCTTTGTGTTCCTTTTTGGATCAAAGGGCAGTTCCCTTACACCTGGTGTTACATGCCTCGTCAGTTCTGCAGGCATTGGCAGCTGCAACACTGCATCGAGATGAACACACCGTCGCAGCCGCACCCCTCATCCCCCAGCTCCTGCATCTCCAGACCACTTGGTAGTGGTGGTGGTGGTGATGGTATAATACAGTAAAGGTTCCCCCCATGATGCCATGCCATGCCATCCTGGCACGATGAATAACATCGGAACAAGGACTTTTCTAAGGGATTGTGACTATCGAGGAGAAAAGCAACACATAAAGGATGGAATAGGGGCCACAGGTCGGATCGGACGGACGGACGGACTGACTGGCGCGTGGAGCAGCGAGCAGGAGCCCACACGGCACGTGGCCAACGTGAATGGACTAGGCCATCTGCCTCGGTTTCCATCCCTACTACTGCGATACGGTTCTCCCTTTTTCCTATTTTTTTTCTCTCATCCTCGCAACTATACACAGCATCCTGACATCGTCTGCCACTACCACTATGCCACCCTCTCCCTCACTATTTCTCTAACATAAGCTCTTATGTGAGACCAAGCAATTCAAAGGTCTCGTGCACTGCTATAACCCTAACCTCCCCAATTCCCGTTGTGTTCCTCTGTCTCATGCTGAAGCCCTATTTGGATTTACTTATAATACTATATAGTTATTGCAATTCCAATTTTTATCCTTTTGTTCAAACAAAAATATGGGAATTTGTACGAGGAAAAGTCAAATACAAATAGCCGAATAGACAAATAGAAATGCTATTGCGGTGTCATAAGTGCTAATTGGGAGTCCTTGTCCTGGACCGAGATATAAGAAACTCGAGGAGGCTGCAAGATGATGTCTTTGAAAGTAACACGAGCCCGAGACGCCTGTGCATCAGCTTCCCACATATCCTACACCAATCCCGTTAGTAGATACCAATTGAGTTCGTACCAAAGGCCCGCCCCAAAGACGCCGTCGACGCCAAGGTTCCATTGGCCGGCACGCGCCCATAAAGGGACGCGGGGCCAGGTAGAGGAAGTTAGTATACATCCGGTCTTGGCCAAGTTCACAAGCCTTCGTGCTCCATCAGTGATGTGAAGGCGTAACAACGCCGTGGAAGTTTTGTGAATGACTTGTCAGGTATTTTCTTCCGTTTTCTTTATCTAATTTTTCGCTTAAATAATGGTTCCCTGGAATTTACACTCGACTGATTCCACTTCGTGTTCTCGTGTTTTTAGGTCCACTTTTTTAAAGAGTTCAAGTCTAGTCCATTAGTCGGCAACATTCTAGTCCTTATAGCGAGTCGAGGATTTCCAATGGCACCTGATCTCTCTTGAAACCTAGTCCGTGACCGTGACATTGCGAAGATGCCTCGTCACTTTCTAGTCCAACGCTACAATTCTCTAGTCTCCTCTACTAGTCCGTTGTCTTTAGAAGATGACGATGACGAGGAAAATAACCAACTGCTTGATCTCAGCCTCTCATCAACTGCACATTCTTCAGCGAGTCACCGAAATCAGTCGAAATTACCTTTGTCCCCGGTGCGTTTTCTCCCAGCCGAAGCTCATGGCAAAAGCCGAACCTTATCAGCCCCAATATGGCACCCGGCTGCACCGTCGCCATCAACAAAGAGAGACAATCCACTATCCTCACTGCCGAAGCCCGTCATTACGCCTCTGGAATTCAAATACCAATCCGTTGCGGAAGGAAACCCGGCAACATTACACTTGGAAACTGGACATCCGGCTAACACCGGTGCGGCGATGTCTGCTTCAAGCAATACTTCCTGCTCATCAGCCTGGCTGTCTCCGACCAATTCCAACACCCCAGCATTGACTTCACCCATTCCAGCAGTGGACTTACGGTGGTTTAATATCAACGCGAGTCTGAGTAGTCATTCTAGCAGCAGGATACCCACTTTGTCCCTACTGCCTGGCCCAGGTGGCTTACTAGTCTCCCCTTTAGCTTTGTTCGGCTCCAAATTACCTACAGTATTTCCTTCCTATCACCGCCATCACCACACGGCTGCTCCTTTACCATTCCTTCTACCAACAACGACGACCGTAGCGGAAGCGACTGTTAATCCGTTCCACCTTCATGCAAACGACACTCCTGAGGCCGAGACCGAGGTCGAGGCTGACGGAGCAGCAGCCCAACAAGATGACATGGGACTGGACCTTAGCCTCAAGCCTCGAGACATTCGGAAGCAACAATCATCCCCGATTCCCTGTCAAAATATATCGCCTCCTATCACTCACTCGAAGCGCTCTAGCATCAAATCCCGCCGAATTGATACCCCGTCACCTATTCAAACATCACCCATGCCGAGTTCGACCTCTTTGACTGCGGAGAAGCGGTTGCGCTCTCCTTTGCCGGAAATGCCGGGCACATCCGGGAAAAAATGCAAGTCCGCTGCCGCCGCCTCCCCTGCAGTCTTGGCGAAGAAACATCGTGCTGTTCGCAAACTTGCTTTTGATGATGAGACCACGTCCCCGGTTTCGGGTACTATCATTCGTGATGCGGCCGACTTTGAGGAAGGAGTAGTTTTCCACCAAGGTGACATTGACCCTGCTTTTAACGTAGTGGAAGTTACGGAAGAAGCGCGTTCGGAAATAGCTAAGATTGAAAACAAAATTGGCGACTACATTTGCCGTTTGTGTCGGGTCATCTTTGAAGACGCTTTCGGCTTGGCGCAACATCGCTGTCCTCGTATTGTCAACGTCGAATACCGATGTCCCGAGTGCGATAAAGTTTTCAACTGTCCTGCCAATCTCGCGTCACATCGTAGATGGCACAAGCCCCGTCCCAACTCCAAAAAAAGCAAAGATCTATCCCTTTCGGGTAACACCAAGTCGAGTGTCGCTGGGGCGTTGACGCCCAGTAACTCTTTAAATAACAACAACCGCAAGCAGGAAGACCGGACACCGAAAAGCCAATGCAATCCATGTGAAGAGCGAAAGGAAACGGATGGAGAAATACTGTACCGATTAATGAAAGAATCTGCCTTGGCGAACGTTGCCGCGGTTGCTGCTGCGGCTGCTGACTCTAGAGACTTTCCGGTCTCAGGTAAGGCAATACCCTTTAAACCCCAAGTTTCCTGCTCTAACTTTCATTTTTTTTAAAACTAGACTTGAACGGACGTCCGGCGGTGGAGTCGTTTGGATCTAAGGGCTACCCCCATCGTTGTCACCATTGTTTAGAAATCTTTGTAACTCCTCACCACCTCTTACGTCATGTTCACATTTATCACAGCAGTGAGCTTAAGTCGTCCACTTCGGTCACAACCTCCACCGGAAGCTCCTCCAGTATGCTGCTACAAATTCCGCAGGTGAGGGCAGCCACATGACCTTGGCCCGCACCCGTATTTCCGCCGTCTGCTGTTCCTTGGCCCTCTTGGTTCTAAACATATGAGTATGCAGCTAGTCATAGCTTATCTTTTTAGTATTGTGTCGCTAGTCAGGAAGTAAGTGTCAATCTAGTCGTCCCATGCGAAGAGAGCGATAAACCTGAGAAGCTAACAAAGGGAAAGATAATATTTTTATGCCAATTGTCTTTCATCAGAAATGCGTCTATATTGTCATGGAAATTGTATTGCAAAGATTACGTATTAGGCTGTAGTGTAGGGTTTTATTGTATTGGTATTTTGTATGTGGGGGGTTTGTTCGTTTCTCGGGTGAAACCATGAAAGGCCAAGAAGTCTTCGCAGGACTGGGTCATCGAGTGCCATTCTAGTCATATTACGGTAGCAAGACCAGACACCACATGAGAGAAAGTTGCGATTGAAGTAATATGCATTTTTAGTGAGTATTTTCGCCGTGACTTTCACATGATCTCAAGTCTGTTTAGTAGCTTTATATTTGTACATAAGCTTTCATCAAGAATTGTATGTGTCAATTGACCCTGCCCTCTGCCATTTGTACATTGTATGTTTCTCTCCCGTATTATGTATTAGATTCTAGTTCCTTAGCTTATTAGGTCGAAAGTGCAAAATTTCGGTAAACATGTATGTATGTATTTGATACAGTGCTCTGTGTCACCCATGCAGCAAACCAAATGATTTGTAGGATTTCTATGTAAAATAAATAAATATAGTTTCGAGCCCAATTCACGAGGTTATTCATTCGAATGTAAATCACGCGGGTTACGTTTCAATGGAAGGTTCAATGGAATGGCTTGGTCTCCTCTCAATCTTTATCTTTGTCGAAGATACAAGTTCCAAGGCTGCTGCAACTCATAATTTTGTAACTTCACATAGAAAATAATAAAAGATGATCTAAAGAAAAGTTTGCATTCGAAGCATTCAAATTTGAAATACAATACTCGAGCAATTTGTATGGAGCGTTCCACGTATCGTATCGATGCAAGTAATCGATTATCCACGTCACCGTAACTGGGCTGCTGGTGAAACGCCGTGTTATTCCAAACAAATCTGTAGAAATACATGTAAAGTGCTATAACTTGTGAATATTTCGTTGTTTTTTAGTTAGTTAAAACTTCTATAAAGGTTAAACAATCTATTCCACCATGGTAAGTCATCACTTGTGTGCTAATTCATGTATGATTCTTATGTGTCAAAAAGTGCATGTTGCGTTGTCTAGGGGTTACGTTAAGTATCTTGTAATCATTAGTTTGAACTACATTTAATTTCCTCTACACATTACAGGTGCTGATCGCAGCTGCCATTTGCACAAAGGGAGGCAAAGCCCTCTTGTCTCGACAGTTTGTTGAGATGACCAAGTCTCGAATTGAAGGTCTTTTGGCAGCATTTCCCAAACTGATGTCGACAGGCAAAGCAGCTCAACAACAGCACACGTTTGTTGAAACCGAAGCAGTTCGTTATGTTTATCAGCCATTGGAGAAGCTGTATGTTCTCTTGATTACCACCCGGGCTTCTAACATCTTGGAAGATTTGGAAACCCTAAGATTGTTCGCTAGAGTGGTAACTTAAATAAAAAATAAGTTAGTAACTCGCAGGAAAACTTACAGCTGAATCGTTTCAGGTGCCCGAATATTGCCGCTCTATGGAAGAAGCAGAGATTCTAGATAACGCCTTTAGTCTCCTCTTTGCATTTGATGAAATTGTGGCCCTGGGCTACAGAGAAAATGTGAATCTGGCTCAGATTCGCACTTTCGTGGAGATGGATTCGCACGAAGAAAAGGTATATCAAGCAGTCCGACAGACCCAGGAACGAGAAGCTAAGATCAAGATGCGTGAGAAAGCAAAAGAATTGCAACGTCAGCGAGTAGAAGCATCTAAACGTGGTTTCAAGAGCCCTGGCATGAACAGCGGAGGGTTTGGCCCAGGCAGTGGTTTTGTGCCTTCGCCTATCGTTGGAGATTCAGCATCTTCTGGACCCAATGAGACCCCCAAACCAAGTTACACGCCTAGCGTCTCGTAATGTTGATTCTTCAACTCCTTTACCTTCTCCTAACACCTTGTTATAGTAAGCCTAGTGGTCCCAGCAAAGCTCTGAAGCTGGGTGGCAAGTCCAAGGATGCAGATAGCTTTGTGGATCAACTGAAATCTGAAGGCGAGCATGTGTCAGCCACAAGTACAACAAAATCTGCTCTGGCGAGCGTATCCAAAGGAACTGCACCGAACATCCCAACACAGTCGTAAGACTTTACTTTTGCTCTGGAAACTGAAAAGTTACTTAGCTTTGATCCTTACAGTGTCCAGCTGAGGATAGAAGAGAAACTCCAGTTGACAGCTGGGAGGGACGGAGGCTTGCAGAACATGGAAATACACGGTATCATTACTCTGTGCATTACCGAAGAAGCGTTTGGCCGAATTCGCTTGCATCTGGAAAATAAAGATAAACGAGGAATTCAGCTCCAGACCCATCCCAACGTGGACAAAGATCTGTTCAAAGCCAAAGCCCAGATCGCCCTAAAAACCCCTGCTAAACCTTTTCCATTGAACGCAGACGTGGGCGTCTTGAAGTGGCGTTTCCAGACCCAGGATGAGAACCTTATCCCACTGACAAGTATACTTAAACTAGCTAAAAATATTTGCGTTTTTGTTTTCTAAAACTTCCCATTTTCTAGTTAACTGTTGGCCGTCTGAAAACGGCAAAGGGGGGTGCGATGTCAACATTGAATACGACTTGCAGGATGAGGCATTGGAATTGCAAGATGTTGTTATTGCAATTCCCATTGCGTAATTATACTTTTATTTTCTAATTCAGTATCCCAAATCGAAGATCACTTATTTAACTACATTTATTCTTTTTTTTTTTAGGGCTGGGGCTGGCTCGCCCACAGTGTCCGAGTATGAAGGCGAATATCAGTATGAACCCAGAAAGAATTTACTTTTGTGGAGGCTTCCACTGGTTGATGCTTCTAACAAGAATGGGTCACTGGAATTTACATGTAACGGACTCCCAAACGACTTCTTTCCTATCAACGTGTCTTTCACGTCTAGTAAAAGTTATGCTGATTTGAAGGTAAGTTCGGTGTTATTTTTTGAATTTTCTAGAAAGCTTAACCGGTGTGATCTTGAAAGGTTGTTGATGTCCTTACCGTCGATGAAGGAACACCAGTTAAATATTCTATAGACACAGTCTTTTTCCCCGAAAAGTACGAAATCCTGTAAAAAAAATGGAATTATCCTGCGTTTTTTCGAAGCACGTATTTGGACAAAAAGTAACTAGGATAGTTAAGTCCTACAAATTTTTTAACTAAGTGTGCCAGCGAAGTTGAAAAAAAACATGTGCAAAATAGTACTGGGCCTTAGCTAAGAAATCCCTTGAGTAGTTTCCTTCTTATGTTTTATTAATAATTTCTTCGTTAAGTATGAATATTTGCCAGTTTTCAGTTCATTCCAAAAGTTATTCTAATTTTTTTTATCACTTAGTAATCTATGGGGAAATCTTTATGCCTAATGGTCGGGTTAATTTGTTTCTATTTTTTCCGAAGAGTTCGAGTGGCTGGTTGCAGATTTTTTTTTAAAAGAACATGCGACAATTTGGTTAGCTTTTGTTCTGCCTCAGTCTGTCTCCCGTATACGAAGCACAGCACTGAATAAAACTTGTTGAGCTAGTGTAAGGAATGCATTTACTAACAAATGTATTTGCAGTTGTAGAAAACAAGTTTTTCTCAACCTAGAGAAAAAAGTCAAGTAAAAATCACCCCCTTTGGTTTCTAGATTGCTCCCTAAAAAAAATCAACAATCCATATAAGTTCCTAATTGCACCCTGAAGCTACGGCTTTTCCGACGCAAAGCCCCTACTTTTTTTTTATACTGCCGAACCTTTTAGTTGTAACCAGTCTAACGTTAACAACGACCTAGGTTCCAACTATCCGTAGCCAAAGTCCCATAAGCACCCACAGAAGAGATTCTTAAAGCTGCTTTGTAACAATATTTTCCCTTCCCAGTTGTTCTTTTCTAAACTTAATAATTAACTAACGTAAAGCATCTCAGGTTTTTAGTTGGCTTGTGGTTGAGCTTTCTTAGCTTCCGTTTCTAGCTTAGCTTGGGTTAAGATAGCTCCTCCTCCATCACTGGCAATCTGGAGAGCAACGGACCGGCCCAATTCTTCAACACAGCGTAGAGCTTCGACAGGAACATGCGGCGTCACCACTGCGGCATGCGAAGACAAGTTGATCTCCTCTGGAAACGTCTTAGCCTGAAGTCAAACACATTGAAAACTTGTTAGCAAAAATAGATTTTTGAATCTTGGGCTTACATTGATCCACTCCGAAGGAAGAGAAACGCTGCTGCTATATTTTAAGGTTTGGCTGCCGTCTAAACTCCAAACGCCTCCTGTGAGGTTAAGCTTGCTTTCCAAGCCATCGTGGGTGATGTCGGTATAAACAGCCACTGGTGCTGAGCAGCCACCTTCAAGCTGCCGGAGAAGTGCACGTTCCGTGATACATTTGAGTAAAGTTGGGTTGTGATTCAGAGGGGAGAGCAGCTTCAGTATGTTGATATCCTCATGCCTGCATTCGATCCCCAAGGCACCTTGTCCAACCGCGTGCATACAGTCTTCGGGTTCCAGAATCTAAGAACAAATTAGTTTTAAAATTTATATTTAATTAATTAGTGTTTAGAGTTACTTGCGATATTCTGTCTTCCCATCCCATACGTTTGACACCGGCTACGGCCAAAATCAAAGCCGCATAGGCTATATGGTCATTCGAAATTTCGTCGAAGTTGCTTTCGTCTAATTTACGAAGACGAGTGTTCAAGTTGCCTCTTACGTCTTGCAGAACCAGGTGAGGAAACTGTCTCCTTAACTGTGCAGCTCTTCTCAGCGAACTAGTTCCTATAACAAAACAATGCTCAGAACTGGAAAAGCAAGAGCTAATTGGCGGTTTTGACAGGTAAATTGATGGGATCTTTTACCAATTACGCTTCCAATGGGCAGTGTAGCTAGGGTACAAGAGGAATACCGGGCATTCATGAGAACAGCATCGCGAGGATCTTCCCGTCTAAAGGGAGAGGATGATTTTAATCTTGTTATTTTCAAGGATTGGGTAATATTACTCCATAATGGCACCAATGGCCATACCGAGAGGTAGGACAGTAGGCAAGTCCTTTAATGAGTGGACCACGAAATCGACTTCCCGGTTTTCAAGAGCAATTTCAAGTTCTTTGGTGAAGAGGCTTTTTTCGCCAATCTGCGACAGGGCTCTATCTAAAATCTGGTCTCCAGTGGTGGACATGGAGACTAAGAAGAAAGAAAGGTAACACTAACCTTCCTAGATAATAGAGGGCTTACTAATTTCAAAGGTAACATCTGGGTAGATTTTCTTAAGTGTATCCACAACATAGTGGGTTTGGATTAGGGCCAACTAGAAAGCAAAGAATTTAGGACGATTCTGATGTTGCAGGTCGGGCTACGTACTTGACTTTTTCTTGATCCCACACGTATTAACTTTGGGAGAGCGTTCGAAGTATGGCTCTTAATACCGTTAGTGAGGTGGTCCATTTCACGAAGGAATTCCGCAAGCGTTGCAGAAGATACGGCCAAAAATTGAGTCTACCAAAAATTCAGACATGCGTGAGGACACGAAAGTTTAAAGTAGATTTGTCCTACCTTTATTCAAAAGCTGCGAGATTGGCACTAATAGGCTGCTTACCATATGGAGCACGACAGCGAAAGTGAATCTTATCTGTTGACTATAGTATCCCGTTACATCAAGTTTTTTTCCTCTCCAGCGAAGTTACGGCAACGGGATGCACCAACACCATGCAGGAATTAAGCTGCTTTGTCTTTTTATTCAGCGCATGAGACAAGCAGCTCTGAGATCAAAGGTAAATTTTGTTCGAATAAGAGTTTATTAAGTTATGTAATTTATACATTTTTTTACATGAACTTCTTTTTTTCCTGACGAAACAGAATTGTATGGAAAAACGCGAATTGCCATCGTAGTATGCAAATCGGGGTTCAGCTTCTCGCTCAACTCTCAGGTTCGTTTCCTTGTTTAGTGGCGCGTTGAAACGAAGCGTGGAGCACGTGTTTTGGCTCGAGAAATTGTGCAGTTTTCACGCAAATTACCGTAGATAATGGGCTTTCCAGGTAACCAAAATGTACTTCTTACATAGAAGAATTATTTTGTGAAGTATTAGATTTGTTTTTCGTATGTCAAAGTCTAATCTTGTGTGTACTTGTGCCTTACAGCATTTAGTCCACGCGGTGGTGGTGGCCGCGGATTTGGCCGTGGAGGAGGCGATAGAGGAGGTGGGCGAGGGGGTTTTGGCGGAGGCGATAGAGGAGGGCGAGGTGGTTTTGGAGGTGGTGATAGAGGACGCGGTGGATTTGGTTAGTACCGAAATGTTCAAATGCGAAAAGACAATTGTCCTCAATATCAATTTTCATTTAGGTGGTAGAGGGCGCGGGGGTGGAGACAGAGGAGGCGGCCGAGGTCGGGGTGGGTTCGGAGGGGGTCGTGGAGGCCGCGGTGGACGTGGTGGAGCCGGTGGCGGCTTCAAAGGGGGCAAAACTGTGGTTGTCGAGCCTCATCGTCACGCAGGTGTATTCATTGCTCGAGGCAAGGAGGATGCGTTGGTGACACGTAACATGGCTATTGGAGACTCTGTATACGGCGAGAAAAGAATCAGTGTCGATGTAAGATATGACATGTAGTTAAAAGAAATGTTCTTAAAATATATTTGCTAATATTAGGGCGAGAACGGCGAGAAAATTGAATACCGCGTCTGGAATCCTTTCCGTTCCAAATTGGCTGCAGCCATTTTGGGTGGTGTGGATCAAATTCACATGTCTCCCGGCTCCCGGGTTCTCTACTTGGGCGCTGCCTCCGGTACTACAGTCTCCCACGTGTCTGATATTGTTGGCCCCGAAGGTCTCGTGTACGCAGTCGAGTTTTCCCATCGTTCTGGGCGCGACTTGATCAACGTTGCTAAGAAACGCACCAATATCATTCCCATCATTGAAGACGCCCGACATCCCCACAAATACCGAATGTTAGTTGGAATGGTTGATACCATTTTCGCTGATGTTGCTCAACCTGACCAAGCTAGGATTGTCGCTTTGAACGCGCAGTATTTCTTGAAAAATGGTGGTAATTTCGTCATTTCTATCAAGGTAAAATTTCCCTTTCTTTACTATCGTAACTATCGCTTACCGTAATATTTTATGGTTTTTAGGCTAGCTGTATTGACTCTACAGCTGCTCCTGAAGCCGTTTTCGCCGCAGAAGTGAAGAAAATGCAAGCTGAAAAAATGAAACCTGTTGAGCAATTGACATTGGAACCTTACGAACGTGATCACGCTGTTGTTGTAGGTGTTTACAGACCACCTCTGAAAAATAAGGCTGGTTAAGCCTGCTTGTACTTTTTTGTAAAGATCTTCAGAGACTTTTACAGAAGAAAGTAAAGCAACTTTTTCTAGTTTTTATTTTTTGAGACATTTCACACCTGGAGTAATAAATTGTTCGCTTAAGGAAATGATTCAAAGATTGATACATTTTTGGAAAGCTCGTTAATGATGTAACGACTGCTTTTATTTTACTCTAATTGCTGTTCATTCAAAGCTTCCAGTTAGCGTACATGTTATAAATTGAGGAATTTTCATGATTCAGGTCTGGCAATAGTTTAGGAATCTGTTGATTTGAAGTGGTTTTCATCAATAGTGGAGTAAATGTGCCCTTCTTGGCTCAAGAAATCAACGATGGCGCTAAAAACCGAAGAAAAATAAGTTTACTGGATTTTTTGCACATAGGTAAATGTACTTGATATCACTGGCGTTCAGTTTGCCTCGCAAGGTACTGTACATTTCATTCCTTCCAACACCTTCAGGCTTCTCATCCATTGTGGCGCTCTAGAAAAATAGGATTTGAAGATACAGTCTAATCGTCAAGTACTATAGTTTACCCTTATAATATTGTACACTATAAGCTGCTGTGACGTCATTCCGCTATTGTTTCCCGCATTTGAGATACTGTTGGACATTCCAATTGCCGAGTTGGTAAAAGAATTAGGCAACGCAGGTGTTGCCCCAACGTTGCCTTGTGTCTGGGCATTCTTGGCTGCAAGCTGTGGAATTTTCAAGTGGGCGAATACCAGCTCCAAAAGATGGCTAGTAATTTCGTTCGGATCTGAGACGGGAATAACGCGAAAAGCCAATACGAAGTTCTTTCCATTTTGGGAACGCAAGTTTCCTATAACGCGGTAGTAGTTTCCTTCCACTACGGTTGTAGGTGAATGTTGCTTATCCTAAAAACGAAATTCGTCCCAAAGAAAGTGTAAGAAAACGGGGATACAAGAAGAGCATGATAACTTACTGCTTCAGTTTCCACATACTGATTAATCTCACATAAGCCAGTATGGTCTTCGAATTCGTAGGTAACTTTAGTAGATACGGTATTCGAAGATTTCACTACTCCAACCATAGTGATCATATCCGCTTCCACATGGTGTATTTTGATCTTCTCTCCATCACACTCCAAGACCTGCCGCACTGTTACAGGCATACAATCTTGCGCTCTTTCACGCTTGGGGAAACTCTAAGAAAATTTCATAATATTATAATTTAGATTGCAATAAATATAATCTTCGTTCACTACTTTCTTGGCACTGCCTTGGGCTTGGCTCGCAAACTGGTTAGTGGAATTGACAAAGCCTCCTGCTCCTGCACTCTCCCCAGCAAAGTTGAAGCCTTAAAGACAAGAGACAGAATCATGTATCAGATAATTCAATCTAATGGTTAAACTTACTGTCTTCAAACATGATTTAAGTTTAGTTAGTAAAATTTTGCGTGTACACAACGTATCTCAGCGTGTTCCGCGGGTAAACCGACTGTTGCTTGTTCGTATTAATTTTCTCAATACCAGGAGGCGTCAGAGTCGGTGCCTCGAAAATTCCTCTGGATAGATGGCATTTCGCGTTCCTTTTCTGTAATAAACGTTGTTATGTTGCTGTTTTGGTGTTTGAGCGCTTAAATTTCCAAAACAATGGCTATACATTTTGAAAGTGCGAGGCAAAAAGAAGAGATGAGAGCGATGCTCAAAGATGCAAGAGAAAATGCTCTGGATAAGGTATCATACAAATTGCCCTATATAGACTTTAAATATTACTTGTACGTTGTAGTTGTATGTTCATATTCATGTTCTAACACGTAGGCTAAGAAGGAACATGATGATTGGCAAGCAAAGCAAGAAGCTGCAAAGCAACGTGGAGATGACAAATGGATGTTGCCATCTCTGGAAGCCAGGTTAGACTCCAACAAAGGCAAACATAAGAAGAGCAAAAAGGAAAAGAAAGAAAAGAAGGGCAAGAAATCGAAAAAATCCAGAAAGAAATCTGACGGCGTAATTCTGTTAATCGTTACTTTTGAAACATTATTAAATTTACATTTTTAGGAAAATTCTGCTTCTAGTGAGGACGAATGGGTAGAAAAATCAGCGCCTGTTTCTATTGAACCCCAGAAACCAATAGAAAGGGACTCCTGGATGTCAATGCCTTCAGTTTTGCCCACGTTTAGCAAAGCGGATGCTGCTAAACTTGACCGTCTCACAAACGAGCAGAAAACGAAAATATCTATGGAACAAGTAACGCTTCTTACTCATAGCTTCCATTTTCTTTTTCTTATAAGAGATTTTATCTTAGGTGGGTCAGTCTTCCAGAGAGCTCAATCCTTACTGGCGCAATGGCGGCACTGGTCTCCCTCCTGAGAAGCCTGACAAACCAATATCAGAGACTAACCGACAGAGATCTAGATCTCGTTCACCTAAGCGAAGCTACCCTGAAAGAAGACGTTCAAGATCTCGCTCTAGAGAACGCAGACAATCCAGGTCTTCTCGCGATTCCCAGCCTAGCAAACCAACCTTGGGGTTCCTGAAACCTTCCGAAAACCATAGCGACGAAGAATCCGAAAGGCGCTCTTACTCTTCCAAATATCGTAGCTCGAACTCTCGCTCGGAACGAAAGCCATCCTTCCCCAAGAAAACAGAAGCGACTGTTTCAAAATCCCGGCAAAGATCGCCAGGTCCAGCACTTCAAAAAGAGGCTCAAAATGAGTCCAATACTGACGAGGAAGATGATGCTCCTGTTCCTACAGAGCAAGAAATGAATGCAATTGGAGCCAAAATTGTGAAAGCTGAAATTATGGGCAATAACGCACTAGCTTCAGAATTAAAACAAAAGCTTGATTGCTTACGGATTAGGATGGCTAAATCCAAATTGGAAAAACCAAAAACAAGTGAAGACATGGGAGACAAAACTGTAATTCTCACTAAAACGGACAGCCGAGGAATGGTTCGTCCTTTGCCTGGATCTTCCAAGCAATCTAAACAAGATAAAGGTAAACGGGTCAAGGCGGATACACACCAAGGTGGTGAGCGAGTGCGCTATTTCCCCGACGACGATAAATATTCCCTTTCTCAAATGGTAAGAATTTAATATATGCAAAATTATATAAAAGAACCTTCTCTTTTTTTAGTTTGAGCGTGAGAAAACCACTACTGCTGAGGACGAAAACCTTAATTTTGCTCGTTTGGTTAGCAAAGCTAAAGTAGGATATTTTTTGTTCTATTTAAAAAAAAATAAAACGAGTACTTTAGCGTGGCGATACACTGAATGCTGATTACGATCTTGATGACATGTTGGAAAACCGGGCGAGTCGAGCATCGGATTCAAAAGCTGAGGAAGCAGACCGTCAAGCTGCAATTCGTCAACACCAATCGCAGGAAAAAGTGTTGGATAATTGCCAACATTGCCCTGATTCGTCAGCCATCCAAAAGCATTTGATTGTGGCCTTAGGAACAAAGGTAATCAATTTCTTGTCTTTTGCGTCTTTTGTGCGGGACGGGACTTGTTCAAATTGCGTTCTGTTTTGGTAAGGTTTACTTATGTTTGCCTGGCCATGAGTCATTGATGGAAGGTCACTGCTTACTAGTCCCGCGCAATCACGTACCTTGTGGGACTCAGCTTGACGAGGACGTTTGGGAAGAGTTGCAGGTATGTGAAATGTCATTTGTACTATTTGCTTATGGAAGCGCATTTTGGGGCTTAGATGTTCCGTAAGGCGTTGACTCGTATGTTTGAAGAACGTGAGGAAGACGTGGTTTACTTTGAAAGTGCCATGCATTTGCGCAGGTTCCCGCATATGGTCCTCCAATGTGTGCCTTTACCCAGGGAGGTTGGAGATATGGCCCCCATTTATTTCAAAGTGATTATCTTTTTTTCTTCTAATTTTAATATCAATATTCTAATATTTTGCTGGGAATCAGAAAGCACTATTGGATTGCGAATCGGAATGGTCTATGAATAAAAAGGTTGTAGACTTAAGTCAGAAAGACGTCAGACGAGCCATTCCTAAAGGATTGCCTTATTTCGCCGTCGATTTTGGGAACCAAGGTGGATTCGGTCACGTGATCGAAGACGAGCAGATGTTTCACACCAACTTTGCCCAGGTAATACAACCATTTTACCATTGCCTGTGCTTTTTTTTTTTTTTTTTGGTCTTGTAACGTATTTATCGTTAGGAAATCCTGGGTGGAATGTTAGACTTAGAACCGCGTTTATGGCGCAAACCTCGCCGGCAATCGTTTGAGGAACAACGCCGTAAAGTGATTGAGTTTGCCGAAATGTGGAAATCTCACGATTGGACAGCTTCTTTAAAAGAATAAGATGTATATTCTGCTGTTTATCTAGCCGTAAAGCTTTTTTAAAAATACAATTTCCCTTATGTCGATAATACGGGTAAATTGAGTTCTCACTCGTAATTTAGGGATACATTCGTAAGGCTTTGACAAAGTTTAGAGATGAAGTCTAGTGTCGAGTAACGAGATGGTGTGGAAGTCGTCATTAGTGATTCCCGCATCGTGAATCTGGAATTCCGGCTCTTTTTTTTGTATCTACCTCCAGTTCACCTGCCTGTGGTTGACTTGCCCCCCTCGTTCTGCTTCTCATATCCCGGTTGGTCTTATATCAGGCCTTATAGACCCTTGCCCTCGAGGAGATTAGGTGGGATGCCTATGGAATGTTGGCAACTTTCCAGAGCTCCTAACTTACAAATGGCTAGAAGATTGTAAAAAGGTAAAAGCCGGGGAGGCCAAGAGGGGAGGTTGTATACAAACTTGTAGCGCAAAAGGACTGGATGGTATGCAATCACGTAACCGAGTTAATTATATGTACTTCCTGATCGGTTAGGCAATCGGACCATATTGCCGAAATACGATGGTGTTCCCAGTCTGTAGCTTCCAAGATTCCGTTCGTCGTACGATTCCACGAAGAAACAAACTGCGTAGCAAATATTTCTAATCTTTTCTATCTTTCCCGTGTCGCAAGTTGAGGTGAAATAGTTGCAAATAGAGGGCGATTTCCAAGCTCCTAGAGAAGAACCTTGATTTTACATTGGAAATGAAGGCGAGCAAAGTCATGTGGCTACCTTGGAAAACCTCGCCTTCATTACCATAGCCGGCTCTGTGGCTTGGAATGCGGGCTAAACACATGGTCCGCTTTTTTACCTGGCGAGCTATCCCTTAATGCCTCGGGGGGAGTTCCAGTGGACCTGTTCCCCCTGTTTGGTTTTGGACTGGCTTGGGCTTTTGCATTGGAGCCTGAGCCTGAGCGCTAAGCGTTGTTTGCTGCTGGCAGACTACGTAGACGTGCAATAAGTTCAGTCTAAATCCAGTGAACGTCCGAGACGAACGGGAAAAGCGGCGAGAACGACAAGTGGAACGCCATTAGAAACGTGGGACAAAGTAAAAACCTAAAACAGTGTTTGTAACAGCGAAGAACCCAAAGTTTATGTAACCCCTTTCTTGGATTACCAACTATTTATTCCTCATTTGAAACCGTTTCTACGCATGTTTCCCATAGTGATGGACAATACAATACGATCAGGATTACTCGTGTAACCCGCTGGATTAACCTGAAATAAAACCTGAATGCCTGGAAGGAGTACAGTGAATGCAAACGTTTAACGTTTTGTTTGTGTCTGTGTGAAAACCGCCAATTCTTGCAAAGTACCGTAGCGCACATGCGCAAATTGAGTCGCGCGCAAATTGTCAAATTAAGAGTGAAGGAGTTATACATTTGAG
This sequence comes from Lepidurus arcticus, assembly GCA_003724045.1. Classification (NCBI taxonomy): domain Eukaryota; kingdom Metazoa; phylum Arthropoda; class Branchiopoda; order Notostraca; family Triopsidae; genus Lepidurus; species Lepidurus arcticus. The sequence continues at coordinate 91,329 of RJJA01000065.1, read as the reverse complement.
ATGTATAGTGTGCGAGTATGTGTAACCTTGGTTTGATTTTCTACAACGGGGTATTAATTAAGAAGATAAGAGCCGCATTCCAGTGCGAGTGAAGCTCCGCCTGTTTCCTCTGTTGGCCTCCCTCCGCGCCCAGGAGTCCTCCACATCCGCCGTACAAACGAGCACCCCAATTTCCTCCTCTTGTGTTCGTGTTGAAGGGGGGGGGGGAAGCGAAGAGAAGGGAATTTTTTTGCCTCCCTCCTTGCTTTTAGCCCCTTCCATTGGGAGCCCACGTCTCCTTTTCCTCTAGCGGTGAAAATTCCTTGGCATGCCAACGTGAATGGGATGCGTACAAGGACGTGAACATGTGTCTTGAAAGGGAGCTATGTGACGTCACATTACGTTATAGGTAAGATTACATTCCTTTGTTATTATTTACTAGCTTCCTTAATATTCCAGCTTACGGCTCGTGGTTCAACGTAGTAAATAAGATAACAAACGACGTAGTTCTATGACGGATTGATTTTATCAACCATAGCGATGCGGTTTAAAAGGAAAAGAGTTTTGTTTGGTGCTAATTTTTTTTAATTCTTTAATTTTATTATCGGACAAGTTTTGTGAAGAAATGGTTCTCACGTTCATTCTGAATATGAAAAACCTTTCAGAATTTCTTACGTGTTTCGAATAATTGTTGACGCCAAAATGTTAATTTCGATGCCCATGCATGCTAAGAAGGTACAATTAGTCCCAAATTGAAGCAGACATTCTTGAGGGAGCTATTTCCCAAACACTTGACAGAAATCTTATCTAAGAGTCTGCCAAGCATTACAACTTCAACTGTGGCATGCCAAGGAAAAATGTTTTCGGGAACTGGAAAATCCATCCCCGTCTGGTTAGCATAATCCTGCAACAGGAGTACTAGTTGGAACCCCATTTTACTTATCTACGTTGTGACGTAGAGGCCGAAATTCCTCAAGTATTTACTCCCAACGAAAGTCGCCTTAACCCTTGCAAGGCTTTTCCACTCGAGTCTAGAAAGCTTTATGAGCCATGCGATTTCCGATGGATGTTCTCAACTGATAAGATAAAGCACACTGATAGTTAACATGCTTACTACTTGTGCCTCTTTTCCGTAGTTTGAACCCGTTTTAACAAGAATGCTGACTTAAAAAGTCAAACACAAATTTGGCAAGGACGTCGTGCATGATTTTTGCTAGGGGTAAAAAAAGAGCACAAAACATGGCTAATTGAATCTTTGTAATCTTTTGTTTGTTCAAATTCCTAACAGACTTTTGTGGTTGTCACATTCTTCCCTATATATATTAGATAGTCAAGAATCATTTTTCCAAAAAAAGGTTTCAGAAGTCTGTGAAGCCTTGGACGGTACCATACATATTTTTGATGTCTCCATTTTTGTCTCGTGTTCGTTTAGATTTAGATAACAACTAGATTTGATCGTTGATCTTGGAAATCTCCAATTAAACTTATTTTAGTACTCGGGTATCCTGCCTTTCAAGTGCTCGAGATTACAATACACGAATTTCGTGCGTAAACGAGCAAACAGAAGACTTGAACCAAGTTTAACTAGAAAACAAAAGGAAAACAAAAAACTGATGGTGCTGTTTGGAACGCAATGTGTTAAACGGCTAAGGTTTTCCGGTCTAGCCCAGAATAAATTCCAGTTCACGCACTTACCTTGACGAGGTCACGCTCAGATAACCTCCTATCCATTATGCATACATTCAAAACTTCCACCTCAAGGCCCTTTTTCTTCCTCTTCCATACAACGCCAGTCTTTCCGGCCCGCATACAAAACCCGACCCAAAAAAAGTTCGCTTAAGTTTATTCATTTATTTATTTTTAGGGGGAAGGGGATAGTGGAAGCCTGTTCCTTTTGTTGTGGGCATTTTTTACGTTGTAAATCTCCACAGAGGAAATTCCTTGGTTGAAGAGGTTTTTCGGAAGGAAATAGCGATTGAAAGGTCTTTGGGAAACTGATGCTGATTGACGGGACGAATCGAGCGACGACAGTTGCCTTAGCATAAAAGCCCAAGGATGAAATGGATGAAAAGAAAGTCGTTTCTGGGGGGAGGGGAGAAAACTGCGTGTAGTATAGTACTGTACTACAGTGTAGTGTAGGGTTCGTCGAGGGAGGTTTCAGTCCTTGCAACCGCTGTACCAACAGTTACAGACATAGCTATGAAAATAAAGGCGCCAGAGCTTTTCAAGTCCGTCCCGTCTGCATTCTTTCCAAGGAAAAGGCCACAGGAAAGATCCATTCCTCAAACTTTACCTTCTTGCCCAGGCTCTTTTAGCGTGCTTGTTGGCTGGGCAGCTCTGAGTTCTGGCATCTCTTTCTCACTCCTCTCTTTTCTCGCTGGGTTCTTACGGTTACGGGGGCGCCCGCCACCTGTTAACTTAACCAGATGGCCTGGCCAGAAAGCAGAAACCGAGCCAAAACATCCCAATACATGAAAAACAAGACTCAAACGGTCTTTTTTAGAGTTAAGTCTTCTAGACTCTGCAAGTTACTTAGGCTTAAAAGCCCAATTTCTCGAAACATGAACTGTTTAATATTTTAAAAAAATCCAAACGAGTTTATAATGCAAGGGATTTAATTGTTGCGTTCAGAAGCCTTAACGGTGCTTTCTAGAAACTTTGTAGTTTTGATAAGGTTTAAATTTCGAACTCCAAGCAACTCAAAACATTTACTTATGTATGGAATGCGGTCTGTTTGATATATTTTAAAAATTCCAAACCACAGCGTGTAATGAGGAAGATTTAATTGTGGGGTTTATAAACCTTTAACTGCATTTTGTAAGCTTTTTAATTATGGGAAGGTTTATATTTTGAATCAGCGTTAGTTTGGAATTTTGAAGCTTTTAAGTTTGAATTTCAAGCTTTTAAAGCGTAAATAAACGTTCTAAAAAGCTTGAAATTCAAATGGGATATGGTATTGGTTGTAGGAGAGTTCGTCTTTGTGTTTTTAAAATTGCGACTACAGTGGTGCTGACTGCATTGGATTTATTGCTCTTGTAAACCTGAACTGGGAATGGGAAGTTGGTAGTGAAAAAGTTTTAGGTTTTGGTTGTGGAGCTTTTGGAGCTCGGTTAGTTGTCTAAAGCCGTGGCCGAAAAGAGCTATAATAGAGAAACTGGACTCCCCCACATTCCAGAGCCAGGTGGCAAGGGAGAGAAAAAAGAAGTTGGCTGGGCTTGGGCCACGCCACGCATTCAGAGCTACGGCATTAGAAATGCAAGAATGCCGCTGGCCTTCGGGAGGTTTTGGTGCATTGCCATGCTTCGTTCAGCTTCATCTGCTCCTCGGCTTCCCGCACGCTGTCTCGCCAAACTTTTGGCCATGTCGGTGTCGTTTCAGGCTTTTCCGCTCACTTGTCTGCCAACGAAAGTACAAGTAAACCCAACTGACACCGGACAACTTTTGCTCTAAATTTCCTTTCGAAAAATGCAAAAGTCTGTATGCAAATGTCGTTTGGAATAAAGTGTCATTGTTTTCCGAAGTTCACATTTTCTCAGCTTTCCAGCTGGCTTTTTTGGAATGACTGTGAGGTATTTAATGTATAGGACTTTTACCATCTAAAGGCTGTTAAATCCCTCAGGCAAAAATGCCTTCGAAAGCCGAGTTATTGATTAAGGTGGGGGAAAAGGAAATGGTGCCCATGTGGGCATCTGTATCGATTATCGAAAAGAATGGTAATGGCAGCGAATTAGTAGTAAGGACAATAGGTTTCCTGACCTTGCCATAGCGAGGCTTTCCTTTTTGCCTTTGCTTTGTGGCTGCTTGCAGATGGCAGATTCCGAAAACCGACCCAATTTCCGGTGCGGTAGTCGGTGGGACCATGCGACCTCGGCCGGATCATTCATCTTGCTATTCCATCTTTTGGCATGGAATTAGTCGTGGCGAACATCGCTACTGACATGGAAATCGTTAGGGTTTCCTTATAACTGATGAGCGGAGGTAGGGACAAATGTAGAGAAAAAGTGCGGCCCGCATTCAACTTGAGCGTGCTTTAGCTATCGAGTTATGCGAAAGCTTTTGAACCTTCATTAGCTCCGCGTTAAACTAGTCAAATAAGATGTGCTTTGCGGCGTGTCTTTGACGGTTTCCCTGGCACCGCAAGGTCCGCAACCCTAATTGGCTTGTCTTCGAAAATAGTTGAGAATATTTCTGATCGGAACGTTAACGAAATAACAATAAGAGAGCGTAGTTACAAAAAATAAATAGTTTTTATATAAAAAAGCTTGCACAACTTCCCATGATAAGGTTTTTAAGACACTTTTTAGATGTAGAAGAATTGGGGCGTGAGAAGCAGAAGTTTGTCTGGGATTCTTTGTATAATGTTAAGAAAAAATGAAACAGACGGAAATTGTTAGAATACTTGCGCCAATAGCAACGTGAATGTTTATTTTTATTGCGTAAGATGGATTAACACGATGAATTACAATTGGGTTGGGTTCCTATTGAACCGTGGATACACCGGTTGAAGTTTTTTGTTTATTTTGATTTAATAAGTTAAACTTTTGGGGATTTTTTTCCTCGCTTGGGGTTTACTTGGTCAGTTTTTAATTGATTTTGGCTTTCTGGATGCCTGGTTGGTGATGGGTTCACATTCTTGTTGCACTCCACCCGACAAGCTATTAAAAAAGGAGATAAACAAGTGTGTTTTTACCGGAAATGCCTGTGTAATGGTTGGGAGACGTCAGTGTCTATGGTCACGCAAGAAAACGCCTATGTGGCGAGATTAGCGAAGAAAATTTCGGTAAAAACAATAAATAAGAGGATTAATACTGACGCAAGTTGGGTTTAGAACCCCTAATAGACGTTGCTTCATGCATGCGCAATTTAACCTGCGCTTCGGTAGGATTCCATGCTAAACTTTTATTTTTATGTGGTTTGGAAGGGCTCCTCTGTGGAAACAAAGCAATGGGGAAGCTGTCCAATTAAAATGACATGTTATACACCACTGGCATTAAGATAAAACTAGTGAAGTGCGTGTATAATTGGTTGCAGTATTATCGTCCAATTTTTTTTCTGCTTAACGGTTGGTCTGGTGCATCTCTAATCGTCTATACGATCTTAATGAGCCTCATTTAAAACAGGTTTTTCACTAGTATTTGTCTCTCATCCCTGGACTCTGTGAACTTTCGTGGATGATTGATTTTTTGTGGTTGTTTGACTAGTGATTCATACAATGTAGAGACGCTGCCTCTAATTTATTGTCGCTTCTTTTATTTGCCCGGCTCTCGACAGGTTGGTTCAGTGTATTGCTGATCGGTCCCGGTTATCCCAAGGCAGATTGGCATTGGAAGGGGCCGGGGCTTGTCCCCGTCGTCCCCAGCGTCTTCATCGTAGAAGTCGCCAGGAGCCGACTTTTGCCACCCAATTTGCATAGCCAATAATACATATATATATACACACACATATATATATATATATTTAAAACTCTGGCTACGTTCGCAATGCGGCAACCCGTTGTGGTCGCCGTGCCGTCCTGCTCTTCGCCTTTGCCGTCCGCACGCCGTTATGTCGCTGTTCGAATATTGTCGGGGGAAACGCTCTTCTTTGATGTCGAGGTAATTATGGAAAGAAAGAGAAGAAAAAATTTAACAAGGAAGGGAGAAGCTTAGCTCAAGTGATAAATCCGAGATTATTGGCGGGCAAATCTGGACAACTTTTTTGTCAGGCGCATCCCGATTTCTTTTTTGCAGGATGACTTTGTTTATGGCATCGCTAGCAACATACCTTTGCAATGAGCTCAGACTAACAAAAATACCAATACCAGTCTTAAGAGTACTGTGGTTAAAATTTCTTTCTGTGGGTTTTTATATTGTTACCATATTGTGTATTTGTTTTTTATTCCAAAGAAACAAAAGAAAGGAAGAAAGAGCCACCGCACGAGGGCTTCGGAGGAAAGTAATTTTTTTCCAGAAAAGAATAGACTCTTGCGCAAATTATCAGTTCGTGATGATGTCGGTTTGTGGAGCCCAATTTTCAGGAACCGACGATAGTTTGCAATGACAAAGCAAAAATAAGCCTGTACGTTCGCCAGAGTTTCAAAAGCAGTACACGTGCCTTGCTGCACGTTTTTGCTTTAGATTTAGCTTCACACAGTTAACCTAGTTCAAATATCGATTGTTTGTTGAAGAGTAACGTAATATCGTGGATATCGATTAATACGGTGTGTGTGTTGACGGAAAAAATTAACTCTGTTCTTATTGTTCTACAGGTGAAAGGTAAAGTGAAAGATTTATATGCTGCCGTGGTCCAGAATATGTCTTCGTTGGGAATGAAAAGCGCTGAATTATTCGGATTGGCTGTGTGCCTAGGTAAAACTTATTTTTTTGGTACCTGCTAAAGTATTCTTTCTTTTTTTTCAGCAAAACCCATCGGGAACATGTTAGGATTTAATTAGACTTTTTGCTCAGAAAGGATATAGGGAAAATTGTGGAAAAAAATTAAGGCAAGACACAATGAACAAGGTCATTATAAAGAACATGTTTCTTGTGTGTTTTTTTTTCGTTTTTTTCTGAGAGCTTCCATTTTTTTGGCTGGCACATTAACCTTGGCCCTCTGTTGAATGACAGGGAGTAATGTTCAAGAATACCACGCGTGATTAATGGGCGATTTAGTCTTTTACATGTATCTTGTCGCCTACTCTACCATTAGGTCGATAAAAAATAGCGTTCTGGTCCAGGTAAATGATAGATAAGAAGTCGGTTTAGCTTAGAATTGGTCGTTTTGATATTCTGAAAACGTTCAATCATGTTTTTTATTATTTATTTTTTTTAAAGCGTACAAGATGTATTGTGGATTAGCTATAAAATTTGAACTTTAGGATTTTTCTGTCGCGTATTTTAAGAATTTGTTGTTTATTTTTTATGGGAAGGATTATGTAACTCATGACTAATTGTGGTTTTTGGGGCTCTTTTGTTTGGTCGCAGATAACGAATACTTGTTTGTGGATCCGGATAATAAGTTGGGAAAGTACGCACCGAAGGCGTGGAAAGCGTCGCATACCAGCGTAAGTACAACCAACTTTACTTTATATTTCCTTGACATGCTTTGGTTTGAAAATTAAGGAAAATTTCCACTTACGCCTCAAATGTTGGAAAGTTCGAACATTTTTGGCAACTGGCACGGCGCCCAACTTGCGGAATAATGTCTAGCTTCCGTAATACTTGGGGAAAGAAGACACGACATGTTACGGTTCAAGTCTTTGGCGATATTTTCGTATACTACGATGTTAACCAGTTTGGGGTTTCTTTTTTGGAGCCACAAATTAACGCTGCTGGACCACTACAGATCCATGTCTTCTCCTTGAGCCTCGTTCGTTAACGTTAAATTCTGCTTCTGAAAAGGTTCGTTAACGGACATGATGTTGGGAAATTTGAAAAAGAAAAGAGGAACAGAACCGTCTTCCCCGTCTTAATACCACAGGAATCTGAGCAAAAAGAAAAAAAGGCTTTTAGCATAAATTCAACAGGTAGCTTGCAGCCTCGCTACTAAATTCCAACTCGGAAGGTTATCTCGGCATCGTCTAAACCCAGACCACGACTTATTGGCTCACTCTTTGACGCAACAGCCGTTAGCATTTTTGCCCTCCCCTTAATTCAAGTTCAGTAGGCACTTAATTCTAATTCTTCAGCTTACCATTAGTTGGGGATCTTGCACTTTTCATTAATCTTGCAAGGTACTAACCTTATTCTCTTTTAACTACAGAAAAAGTGGATGATTAAAAAGAGACCTAAAAGGGCCGTGATTTTCTTTATTCCAGAGCCTCTTTTACAAATAATGAAAAGGGAGTTGTGCGATGGCACGTTTGAAAGTAGGAGAGAAAGAGCCAGAGCGAGACAGAGAGAGAGAGAAAGAGAGGAGAAGAGAGACCAAGATAAGAATTAAGTCACGCCAAAAAAGAGAGACCCTGCCGTTCTTTTTAAATCGGTTGAAGAGCACAACTTGTGCGTAAGCCCAGTAGCTGTCGGCGTTAGGTCGGGGAGATTATGGGTCCACCCCACCATATAGGTCTCTTTGGTCTCTTTGGTCTCTTTTTGTGGCCTCCCTAAAGGTCCTTCTCCAACTCTTCTCTTCTTTTCCCCAAATAATAAATAATAAAAAAACTGCCCTCCCCACCTGCATTTTTACCTGGGCCATTTCAGAGCCCTATAAAAAAGAACCTGTTTCATGAGAGCATTCCGGACACCCATCATAATTTGGTTGGCTGTTGCCTTTTGCGTTGCTTACACAAAGCGTAGATGCAAAAAGGGCGAAGGATTTTTTTTCTAGAACAAAAACTTACTTCCTAATTTAAAGTTCACTAATGGGAAATTCTAATGGCATTTGTATATACAAAATAATTTAGTTGTTTCATGAAGGCTCGATTTTTTCTTTTGTTTTCTTTTGAGATGGGGATTCTAATGTGTAGAAACCATTTGAGACGCCTAAACACACTTGATGACTTGGCAGTTATTGGGTTTTATAGCCTCGTAGGTTGAGTTGACTGTTTTCCTGGCGTCCGTAACTGTTTCCGTGTTTTTGTCAAGAGGGAAGGAGAATCATGTTGGTTGGCGAGAGGATGCCTGAGACAATAAGGAGTTGACAATGCGCGAAACAGTAGCGGATAGCCTACCTGGGTTAACTTGCAATCTTGGTTTAACGAACTTGGAACCTTCCGAACTTCAAGGTAAAACCATTGAAAAAAGAAAATCAGATGTTCAAATCAAATAGGGTTCATTATGTTAGCTATGAAATATGCAGTTTCGATGCGTTGTGTAGCATGTATTTTGTGTACATTATGTATACAGTCTTGGGTAGGTCAGCAAGAAACATGCATAATCTGGACTGAGTGAAATATAAACGTGCTTTGGTCTGGTTGAGGTAGAATGTTATAACTTCCTAACTCGAATTTGCCCGGCTTGCAATTGTAATTAAAGTTACTTCCCGAGTTGTTTGTATATTTGAGGTTTCCAGTGTATTGATGCTCGAAAACGTTCGATTTTGGCTCGTCGTGCTGTAGCTATAGGCAAGGAGGGAGGAAGTTACGTGTATAGTGCATTCCACTGGCTGCACTGGTGCAAGATTTTTGGCACTCAGTGTGTAAAGATGTACATGTTTGACTCACCAAGTGCGAAAAAATATTGCACCAGTGCAGCCGGTGGAACGGACTTTTAAGTGTACCCAGGTATTTTGTATGTGGACAGAGAGTTCTTGGGTGTTCAGGGATTTGCGACGCTCCGAAAACGTTCGATTTTGGCGAGACTATTCGAAGATGTACCGTCCGGGAAGGCAGATGCCAGGCCAAGCCAGGCTATAATGCGTTTTTTGCCGGTGGCCAGAACGCAGAGCTGATTATCTATGGAATGTAGAATGTAGAAAGCTTGCCGGCCGCACCTCGTGCAGAACAATGGGCCAAGCCAGCAACCTTAGCTATAGCAACGCTACATGAAAGCAAGCGGAGTTGCACAAGCTAGCTGAAGTTTGGGAGCTGGAGGCAGGCTTGCCTTACAGGCACCAGGCAAAACCACCATGCGCCATTCCAAACGGACATTCAAATTTTCAGATCCCCACACCAGAGAACTCCTTAGCATCTTGTGTCTTTAGTCAGCAGCACCTCCACCTTTTCTTGGTAGTCTTAGACTGTGTTTTTTTTCGTTTCTAGTTCCCCATTTTTTGTTGGTACCTTCCAACAACAATGAAAATAAGAGAAAGGTGAAGTCCCAGACGCAATGCTTCTGTTTGATAGGAAATGAAAAAAAAAGGAGAAGAAACAGAAAAGGGAGGAGACGATCCGGACCATGATTTAGAACATTCCTTGTTGATGAATGATAGCATCAGACTTGGGACATGAAACAGGAAGATGAAATGATGGGGATATATAATTCCCCTTGGCTCTCTGAATTGTGTTATATTAGATTTCAGATTGGCTCGGTTCGAACATTCGGCCAAGTCATTGGAGCATCTCCTGTCCATGTAAAGGCAAAAGGCGCAGCTCTCCAACAGCTGCAGCAGGAACCATCCTTTCAAGCTTCTTTCAGCAGGGTGTAACCGTCCATTTTTTATTTTATTTTTTACTTGTCTTATTTTTATTACCTAGCCTCTTAGCTTGGCTTGTAAAGCTTGGATAAAACTTCGAGAGCTACAATACTTGAAGCTGATTGGCTCGTGAACCCGACTTGGATTCTTTGCGTAGTATTTTCAAAAATTTCATGTGCAGAGCATTGGGATTCTTATGAAGTTTTCGTAGCAAGTTTGTTAGGAAAAGCACCTGCATCAGATAGATAAAAAGAACATTTTACACCTGAATGCGTACGTAATGGGTGGGGCTTGGAATGGGGGTGTGCTAAAACGCTTTGGAATTTTCTCGGAACTTTGTAGAATTGCCTTTTTTTGGTGTTGTGGGGGGTATTTTTGCTGTGTCAAGGACCGTTCGTGCGAGTTTTGGGGGAATCTGTCAATGAAAATGTTGGTTGGAATGGAAGAGAAAGCTTGTTGTAGTATTCATTATGAATATGGTAGCGGGGGAAGAGAGAAGGAGCGAGAGAGAGACGAAGAGAGATGATGATAGTGAGTTCTGGTAAGAGTCACGAATTTGTGTTGTGTGTATTGCCAGTATGCGAATGTATATACAACTTTTTCTTCTTTTGGTCATGGTTGAGAAAACTTGAAAGAATCTGATGATTTGCATACTTTGAGAAAAACGACAACTTGCACTTCGAGAGAGGCAACTTTACGTGCCCATGTGGCAATGAACGAAGCTGCAGGAATGCTGTCTAGCCCAGTTTGACAAGCTTCTGGAGGTTTGGGTTTGGGGTTGAGCTTATGTGGTAGTTGTAACGTTGTCGATCCTTGCCAAATTGCTCTAGCTTGCCAAAAGTGTGGAACGTGAAAACTTTGCCTTCGTGTTCCTGTTTTGGGTATTTAAAAAGCCAGGAAGGTAATCTCAATGGGAACTGCACAAACGAGATCAACGCATTTATAGCCAAGATATGAGTGAGAGTTTATGTACACAAAACAAAATAACTTGAAGAATAATGTTAATATCCCTACTTAACATTTGCGTTTCCTTTGTTTACTTGCAGGGCCTGGACAACAGTGGCAACCTGCTCTTATTTTTTTATTTTCGTGTCCAGTTCTACGTCGATAGCCATCACCTTATCAGGTAAATACGAATTCCGTTTGAGAGAGAATCCTTGAGGCTTGTTTGGCATTTGGGAAATTTTGTTCCACCGCTGTCTGTGTGTTGCGAAATTAGATAACTATTTCTGTCATATTAATCTAATGTTCGTCATCTCGACTCTACAGGGATCGTGTAACGCGACGCCATTATTATTTACAACTGCGAGAAAATGTCCTCCGTCATGGTCAACCCGCTTCCGAAGAGAGTTTCTTCTTGTTGGCAGCCCTTGCACTCCAATCCGACTTGGGCGACTTTAACGAAGAACATTGCGGAGTTTATTTCAACCCCCATCTCTATTTCCCAGCATGGGTAACACTGACCGAAGCTTTTTAGAATTTGTGTTTATTTTTTTAACTTGTCATTCTTGTAATCCTTTAGATATTAGAACGCGTTGGCGAAGATTACGTTGTCCAAAACATTCCTGCCATGCATCGCGACCATCAAGGCTTGTCTCGAGGGTCAGCGGAGCTGGCGTACATCAAGGAAGCGTCTAGTGGCGAAGCTCATCATGGCCTGCATCTCTACCGCCTGCGCCATTCCAAAAAGTCAGACAACAATCGGTCACTGGACCGTAGTCGAAGCGTGGAGCGGCCTAATAACTCGACGGTGTCTACGACAACCTCGTCGTCTTCATCGGCAGCAGCAGAACGGTTGGGTAACGAGCGTAATACGTTACGGCGGAGCAGAGAAAGTCGGAGTACAGAGCGGGAACGAGAAGAGCGGGTGAGCAATCTCAACGGCACCAGCAGCACCAACGGAGGAGGTTCTGCGGGAGAAGGTAGTCCTCGAGCAGCAGGCCATGAAAACGCCACCGAGGGCAACGTTTGGTTGGGAATCTGTGCCAGGGGCATTGATATTTACGAGGTATATTATTGAGAACCCCCCAAAATGTGATGATTTACGGTCCAAGCTCATGGAATGTGTTTCCTTGGGTTTTACCTTCTAGGAGGGAGATACGGTTACCAAAAGCTTGCGTGCATCATTCCTATGGCCTAATATTGGGAAACTCTGCTTTGAGGTAAGTTGAGAACGTTTGTTTTTGCCCCGTGTTTCCTAAGCAAATCCTGCCCAACAACGAATATTACAAGTTGAAAAGCCTCGGAGAAAAACGTTCGCGTTTGGGTTGCCACACCAGAAGAGTTGATGAACTATTCCTTATTTCCTTATAAAGAATACTTTTAAGTGCAAAGGGGACCCCCTTCTCTGTCTTATCTCTCTCTGCCTTTCTTGCTTGCACCATAGGAGGCCCATTTTTTTCTTGTTTTGCTCAAGCTGGACAGGCACAACTTGGCGAGGGGGTGGGGGGGATTGGGTTAAAATTTGAGGTTGTGAAGGCTTATGCCTTCGTTATAATAACCCATCCACCATATACGTAGAAAAGCTTTATGTGCATACGTTTGCATGGAATGTGCGTGAATTGGGGAGAGAGAAGAGAAGCAAAAGCTCTTCCAAAAGAGAGGCTGTGCTGGATATACCTGTTTTTCTTTGATGAGGCTATGCAGCCTGCGGGTGTCAAAGGGTGGGCCGGAGCACTCGCGACCTCGCGTGCTGCATACTGATCAGGGACACAGGTCTCGTCTTCCAAGACAGCCAAGGCTTGCTCTTTTGGGCCCTATATTCAACGTCTTCGCACTCTGGGTTTCTTGGGCTCTGCCTCCTGTATTTCGTTACCTTTTTAATGCGTTACCTCTTTCACTCGGATCCAGACTTTGGAAAATTCTTCTAGTTCTGAGCACTCATCGTAAATCAAAGAGAATTACTCCCTTTCAAAGGGTATACCTTAGCTTGAAAAAAAATTAACTTGAAAAAAACTTTAATTGGACCAACTAACCAGTTTTTTTTCTGTCTTTATTTTTGTTTTATTTTTGAGGGGAAGATGGGAATTTATTCATTTAGGGGAATTTTTGAGACTTGTTGCTAGTCGGAATTGACCAAACATACACTAGGAGATTTTCAAAAGAAAAAAACTGTTTCTTGAGGTGGCGAAAGGAAATGAAAGGTTTTTAGGGCTGTAAGGAGCGAAGAATGGGGAAAATATGGGCCGCGTTTCTTTTTTAATGAAAGACTTGATAGTTTGTCGCTGGCTTTGTTGAGGTTTCAGTCGAGAATGTCTGTTTTAATGTCCCGTGAAAGATAGCAGCGAGTGAAAAGGCCAAGGGAATGCTTGTAATTCCAAATTACCCAACGACTAACGACTTTTTACTACTAAACTACCTGTCTGTGTGTGTGTGCATCCCTTTTTTACCTTAACAACTCCCTAGCCAGATTTGATTTCTGTACCTGCACGCTCCTCGCATTCTCCACAAGGTAAGATTCTTGAAGAAGCTATAAGACGTTATTATAAGAAAGGGACCCTTTCAGGTTTTTCTTGGGCTTTTTATCCTTCCATTTGCCAGTCACAGCACAAAACCTGCGACTGGGTAGATTTGCTTTAACAATTTACGCCATTTGGCCCAGAGCCAGGGAGCACAACAAACGGCTCAATGGCCCAAGCAGAATTTTCCGAATTCATTTTTCTTTTCATTCCTGGCTGTTCTGATATATACAAAAGAGGTTAGGAAGGGGGAGGGGTGCAAGTGAGGAAGGAGCCCCAAACCAGACGAACAGAAAACTTTTGATGGCCTGCTCTTCGTCTTCGTGGTACTTGAATAGGTAGGCTCAGGTATGCGCCGAGTTTTCGTCCCACAGGCAGACAAAAAAGATTTGTACCTTCTCAAGCAGGAGGTATATATTATACCTGGGATTTTTCGGGGGGCGCCAATTGCTGCTGTTGCTGCGTGAGCTGTAGTTCCATCATCCATCCTTATACCCTGACCTGCAGGGCATCTCGTGTCCTTCCGCCAAGAAATAACAGCCTCCCCTTAGATACTCGCTCTATACATGCATGTTCGGAGGATGTATATGCAGGTTTTTAGGCTTCACTAAACTCGCCTACGGGTCGTAGTAGACGAGGACAAGGAGATTTGGGGTAAACCATGCTCTTAAAAAAGCGGTAAACATAGCGATGCATTTTAATTCGCGTTTCCTTGTAGTTCGTGTAAAGCTATAAACTTCATTGTTGGTCAGTTTGCATTAGTTGGCTTATTTTCGTTTTTGGTCATTTTTACCTCACATGAGCTCCTTTCTACCTTCCCAAGGAGACCAAGCCTCGAAAAGCTTCGTTTAATGAAACTTTACAATGAGCAAGAACAGTGCTTAGTAATATGTTTACATTCTTTTACGTTTTTAAAGACAAAGAGCGTGTCGTTAAACCACTAGTGGTGTGCTCAGTTTTATAAATAAATAAGAATTTTTGGCATGGAAATTCATTGTTGGGGTTTATTCTGTATTTGTAGCGCAAAAAGTTCGAGATTCGAGCAGTGGGGTGTCCCGATACGAGAAAATTTACTTATTACACCAGCAGCGATGATAAGTCGAAGCACTTGCTGTACCTGTGTCGAGTCACGCATCAATTCAGTATGGCCATGCAACCTCGATTGGCCGAATTGCGCAAGTTGGAAGAAGAAGGTAAACAGTCTGCTCTTTTCCTTTTGCTAATTGTGACGCGAATTAATGTGTATGTCTTGTTTCGTTTTTGTAGCTCATCGGCATTACCGTGAGTCTTGCTTTCCGAACGAAACCTCAGCCCTCGACTGGCCCCCTGAACCCTCCAGTGTGACGTTAGCGCAACTACAAAGCCAACGGATGAGTCTTCGTAGTTTGCGATGCTACACGTCCCTGGGCCAAAGCGGCAGAGTGCACAACGACCAGCGAATATCAGTCATTTCCAATACATCTTCCAACACCACCTCTGGGATCGTTTCCGATAAAGTGCAAAGCGTAGACGAAAGTGAAGGTAATTTTCCCCCCACTCGGAACACTTAACAAAATGAACTATACTTAAAGATATCTACTTTCCTACCACAGATGATTTGGAGGTGGAAATTATGATAAATGCTCCACCTGCCCCCTCTCTGGAATCTCTGGCCTTGGCGCATTTGCGAGACAATGGCAGCTCTTGTGATTCTCTTCCCAAAGAAGCTCATGGACCTGAACGAAACAGTAATTTTTGCTTTTTATGAACCAGCCGCATATTCTTTTGTATTGTTTCATCTTTCTTATGCAGACAACGCGGTTGTCTTTGTGGAAGGCCAGATATTGTCATGTTGGTGTCTTTTTCTTTCAGAAGAAGAGCGGGAAAGTAACGGAATCTTGCCTCGCAAATTAGCTGGTCTGGCCCGATTAGCCCGAGTAGGAAGGAAGTCGGGTACATCGGGGACGTCCCACCAAGAATCCGTGGACCATTCGCGCGCTGGCAGCCTCCAGAGCTCTTCTTCCCAATATAGTGCTTCGACGATCCATTCGAGGTCTAGATCCAAGTCTCGCTTAGGAACTTGGGGTCGAAATACCACTTCGACGTGGTTGTATGATACGGACAAACCCAAAGAGAGTGTAGATATCGTGGACGGGATCAATTCTATGGTTTTAAGTGACGTGCGAAAAGCAGTGAGCGAACTAAGGACGGCAAATGACTTTAATTCCACTTTGGAAGCCAAACGGACCAACGTGAATCTTGAGAATGGTGTACAGAGTGCGAATACTATGGATTCAGAGGAACCGCAGTACTGGTATTCGTGTGATGACGATGCGAGCGAAACGTGCTCCACCGCAGACAACTGCGCAGGCGCAACGTGCGCCGAATGTCGGTTAGTGAGGGTAGGATCTCAGCACGATTGCTGCAGCTCCCCGACCCAAGTTTTGAGACATGACACGGGACCGTCAGGAATCTCCATGTCCAGTACGAGCAGTTTATGTGTCAGTGTGGATCACACGGCCCAAAATTCAACCCTGTCCGATTGTCATAGTGTATTCCATAGTTATGTGAGTAGTATGGATTCCAATGGTCCGAATGTCTCCAGTCATGAGCTCGAAGAAGAAGACGAAGAAGTAAACGAGCCTGAACCTGCTGAAACGGCTCAAACTGCCGAATCTCCTCTCACAGCCACCGTATCGGCTGTGCGGTCACCGAGTCCGTTAAGCCAGCGACAGCGACCCACCACTTGCAAACGTAGCAACGATAACGAACCCAATTACGTAGATTTTTACCCCAACTCCTTATCAGATTCCGCCCCGTCCACACCAGCGTCATCTCCGGTCGATTATTCAGTGAGGAGCGGCTCCCTTACTACAACTACACTTGCCCCCGAAACGGCTGGCGAAAATCTGTCTCCTTCCAAGCTCGATTTTACGGTCACGAGCGCTGTCCCCAACACGGGTACTTACTCCAGACGCAGTACCGTCAGTCACACCCTTGACACAGACAGTGATTATGTCCAGTTGCCTCCCTTAGAAGCACCTTTGCAGCTAAACAGTAATCATTCCGAAGGTTTGGCCAAATCTATTTCCATGAGCAATATCGTGGCACAGGTTCCTCCGTCTCCAGAGAAACGCGGAGGAGCTGGCGCGTCGCTCAGCAAAAATCCTAAGCTAATTGTACCTTCTGCAGCTGCTGTTGTCATGGCCAACGCCACACCCACCGGTTCCAATAGTAATACTCTGCCCAAAACCTATCGCAACCATGTTTCAACCCCTTCCAGCGCTGCTACGCTCTCCACAGAAGCTTTAGCGCGATTTATCACGAGCAAACCGCCTATTAGCGTCCTCCAAGCCCATGCTACCCCTGCAAACACGTCCAGTCCTAGTTTTGCTATCATGACGTCATCGCCACCCAACACCTCCCCGGCCATGACTCCAAGTATTCCCACAGAACAATACTTACCGCCGCCTCCGTATGACCCGCGTGTGTATTTGCCAGCTACTACCTCAGCTTCCATGACACCCAGCAACAATCAGAGTATCCTAACACATTCCGATGCTTTTTTCAATCATCAAAGTCAACCGATCCTGTCTCTTTACGGCGTCCCGCAAGTCGAGCCACCCCCACCGTTATATCCCGCAGCTTTACACGCCTTTAACCACTTGCAACTCATTGAGCAAAGTCTGGATCCCGCCCTTCTGCAAGCCGTATCCGCGTCTGCCGTTTCTTCGCCTTTGTCCAATTCCAACCCACATTTAGGATCGAGGAACACGACGAGCAAAACAGGAGCTGGTACTCATGTAAATACGCTACCTAAATCGAGCTCGAGTTCAACCCCAGCGTCGCAGGTTAGTAACTACGGCCAGATGGCGACCGCCTACCCAGCCTTTGCGGAAGACATCAGTAGTAGTAGTAGCAGTCATTACTCTCCAAAGGATTCCAACGGCAACAGCACCGCGAAGACCAATTCCATGGCCCCAGTCATTAGCAAGAATAATTACTTGGATATCCACGCCTCCAACACGCTGTCCAGGCGACCGCCGCATCCGTTACCGCAAGAAGTTCTAGCGGCACAACATGCAAACCTTGCGCATGCGCAAACCTTAGCGCAATCTAGTAACCACGATGCGCACTTGGCGGCCCAAGCTCGAATCATTTCCTTGCCGGAAGAAGATCAGTACTTGGGCATACCACCACCCCCGCAGTACCCAGGCAAACCGAGCTTAGCCACGGTTTACACCAACCAAGTAACGCAAAGCCAGATCGAGCAATTCAAAGCGCAGCTCTACTCGGATGTGGATTACGTCATTTACCCTTTGAAAGACCCCGCGTTGAGCCGGCAGGAATATATGGATGCCAAGCAAGGAGCCATGCTAGCCCAGGCGCAAAGTTTGGCGAGTTTAGCTGAAATGGAGAGCGCAGCGTATCTCCCGCCACCCCCGCCGTACAGAGCGCCGAAAACAGCCAACTTGTACCGCTCCGCGCCGAACGTTTTTGCGGCTACGGCCCAGCTAAGCAGTCCTGCAGCTTCACTTAGTAATTTAGCCTCTCCACAGATGGCGTTGCCTGTTAACAAAGTTTTGAACGGACCCGCCATGGCCGCAGTGAATTACAACTTAAATCCCCATCAAACCCACTACGCTTCCAATCAAAGCTTGTCCAGTAGCAATTATTCCAGCTCGTATTCCACCTCGAATTACTCGTCGAATTACTCCGCCCATCAGCCCATGACTTACGTGCCGTACCCGAGCATGAACGCAAAGTATTTGTCAACACAATCCCTAGCCAGCAGTCATTCCTCGAATCCCAGCGGCTACTCTGCGTCCACCCAAAGTTTGACGGGAAGTTACGAACCCATCGGCGAAGACTATTTAGCGAGACTAAGAGCAGCGAGGAATTTGTTGCATCCCACCTTTCCTCGAGTTCAATCTGAAGAGAGCATCCTGAGTTATGACACGGGCGTGGGTCACGATTCTATTGTAAGCTCGGCGACGACCCAAAACTCGCGGTATACCACCACTGGGTTACCACCGCCCCCTCCCTACAGGAAACAAAGCTTGGATACGCCTCATTCTGCTGTTACTTCCCGCAGTAATTCCATTACCGCGTCAGAACACAGTAGTCGAGCCGTCTCGAGGTTGTCGTTAGATATCAAGACTTTGAGAGAGAAGAGCAAAAACCTGGACTTGCCTTTGATTTCCGCACTGTGCAATGATCCAGCTTTGCTGAATGCCAACAGAAAGCCACCAGGCAATGGTTCAAACCCTAGCCAAACCTCCACGCCGAACACGACTTTGCAGAGGAATTCGAATGGGAAACTGCAAGATTCAGCTCAGCAGCAGCAGCAGTCAACTCCGGTAGCTAACATTCAAAGCATGCCGTTACCGCCTACGCCGTTGGAAGCGTTGCAAGGAAAAACCCAGGGCCAGCCGGTAGCACGACAACAACCACAACCGGTAGCTTCCAAAGCTTATGTCATGCCTAAACATCCCACAGGCTCAATGACAGTGCAACCGGAATCCGCGGTACCCAGACGATTAGCGATGAATTCGAGATCCAAGGCGAGTCATCACCAGACAAGGCCTTTGTCGTGGCATTCGGATAATGTTAACAAAGCGTGGTCCGCCGTCAATGGGTCAGTGGATGGCTTATCCGTAGCGGTCGCCCAGCCAGTGCAAACTATGACGGAGAGCAATAGTAGCAGTCAATCGATGAGTTACATGACTGAGAATTTGCCCTCGCATCAACAACACCTGCAGCAACAGCCCCCACCTTTACCACCGCCCAATCCGGGTAGTGTGGCTGAAGCCAAATTGAAAGCTATTCATCTTTTGGCAAATTCCGAAGATGGTAGTAAAAAACCTTTGCATCTAGTGTCTTTGACTAAAGCAGTGAAGAATTCGTACACTGTGTCACCTAATAGGAAGTATCCCGTGTCGGGATTGTATGCTGTAAGTGAACTAGGCAAGTCCAGCGGGTTGCGAAAAGTTTCTCCAGCAGCCTTTTCGCATCCACATGGACAAGACATGAGTGTTAAGATGAGTTTGAACGTGAATAACGCACAACCCCAAACCAAAGGAGCAATGACAGCGATAAGCAATGGGAAAGCCGTACCTAACAAGTATAGCGAAGGAAGAATGTAAATTTAGTGCCATGGACTCCCCCCTTCTTCCCGTCGTTTCAAGCAAAGCATACTTTTTGGACTGGATTAAGGATGGACATATATTAACAGTAACCATCCGTGTGAATTTGACAGTTTTTCTTTTACGACAAAATTCCTTGGTGCTACCCTAGAATCAAAGATGAAAACTTCTAAAAGCAATCCTTGTTTTAAAACTATGCACAAAATGCTCAATGTTTCTGGTAGATCATTTTAAAGGGGGGAAAAAAGAAAAACAAAGCCATTTCAGAGTAAGGAAATTATTTATCATTTTGTATCAAGTTTCTTGAGGTTTAGATCTGTCTTGTGAATCACTCATTCCAAGATTTAGCCATCCACTTTATCTATATTAGCTTAGGCGCGCATTTTTCTGAACAGGACGTGTCTGCCAGCCATGTTCTCAGGGGTTTTGTTGTATTCTGAACACATCCTTAGTCCAGTTATTGTAAATTAACCCTCCGATTTCTTTGGTCTTTGCTTACGTTGCTCCATAAGGTAAATGTTTATTTCCCGCAAATGACCCCCTTCCTTTCAAGAAGCGATATCCCAACGTTTTCAATTTCGTGGCTACAGTGAAGTTTATCTCCGTTTTGTTCGTAGCGTTTGGGTATGAACGGGTTGGTGATGGATTTTGCTCAAACCAGTGTTTCTCGTGTTTGTACGAGGAACTTTGCATGACATCATGAGAAGATTGTATAGTATCCCAAAACCCAAGGTGAAACTCATCTGCATTGTATAAACCATTTATATATTTCTGTATAGTGTTAAATGAAATGCACTAAATAGCTGATTTCAAAAACAAATTCGGTTTAACAATAATTATTCATTAAATAGTAGGTTTAATACGAATAATCCACAAGACGACAGGTCTAAATAGATGGCTGCAGTGAAGCAGCTGAAGAGGATTGTTTTTGAAAACTAAAAAACACCAACAAACACCAACCACCACCACCATAAAAATCAACGTAGCTTTAATTTTTCTGATTGCTCTCACTCAATCCCAATAAACATCCGCTTTTTCAGGCAATGCAGATTAAACTTAAACTATGAATAGGTAACGATTAACTTATCAACTTAACCTTGCATTTGGTAGTTAAAAGTAAACAATATACAAACACTTTTTGCTTGTTTTTCGCTTTCTTTGGTCACCCGGCGAATGTTTCCCAGTTAATCACCTTCAGTACGTCTCCTTCATGTTGCAGTTAATTGAATTCAGACAGTTTTCGTGAAATCTTCCGTCTTTCTTATCTCGAGTTCTCCATACCATAATAAGATATTTCCTCTTTTCCTCCCAAAAAACACATTTCAAGTACCGATTAATGAATTTTTATATTTTATCTTATAACTATTCGTAATTCCTCAAAAACTTAGTTATTGTCGTGTTTAGTCCCGTTGGTTAAAACCAGAAAAACACTATAATGTAAGCCGTGTTATAAAATCGTAAAATTGGCATTTTTCGTATGAACACCAAAACGTGTCCTTACAAGTTCGAGAAAACGAATTCACAAGATTGTTGCCGCTGAACGCATGCGCACCCTGAAGCACCCCTACATGCAGTGTTGCCAACCACGGTGATTTCTCGCCAAAATTGTCGACTTGGGAACATGGATTGGCGGGCAATTCAAGGAACTTGGCGATTGGCGATTTATTTGGCGACTTTTCGCTCCCTTATATGATAAAGATTTTTGTTTCGGAGAAAACGAATTGCTTAGCTTCGTCACCTTGCTGCTTTAGTTTACATTCTCTTTTCTAATTCGAGGAAATATCCGGGTGAAAGGCAAAGTAGTTCTTAAAGAGCTAAGCTCTTCAATGAAAACCCCACATGTGAGAGGTGAATTTCCCGCATTGCTTTCATTAGAACCAATCAAATAATAATCAAATAATCAAAGCACAAAAACTTGTTTGTAAGAAAATAACATGTATTTTTTCTTTAAAACTTCATACATAACCGCATTCCAAAAACACGTTGCTCTATGCTTCAGCTATACAAGGGCCATCTGCATTCAACGAAGTCATTCATCTGCACTTGACCTTAGTCTGCACAAGTCTTAGGGGACTTGTCCAGCTAATAATGTTCTGAATCACCAAGAGTTTTCTACACATTTAAAAAATGTAAAACTACGAAAATCTTAGATTGTTCTAAAAAAAGAACTTAAACCGTTAATTACCCATTTGTCCAAGCTAAAAGGTCACGAGCCGATAAGTAAACTTTCAAGTACGATCGAAAAATGGACCTGATACAGTTTCAAAATGATTGGTAAACTTATCTGGAAGAACTAAGAAATGACTTGGTACCAAAAGGAAACCTTAAATAGATAAACTACATGTATTAGCACGTTAGAAGCCTTTACTGTACAAAAACTGCTCAACTTCTTCCAGATACTCTCTTCTTATTTTAATAATACCAGCTGGTTCATGAACTTGAATAATAATAGGCTTTGTGGTACCGCTTTCCAAATGCTTCCTCACGTCCTTTTCAAGCTCCTACATAAGTTACATATACAATTTTAATCGAAGCCAGAGATGTTTAAAGATGTTTAAAGAAAGTATTACCCAAATGTTTCCATCAATATGCCTGATATAGGTGATAACTAGCTGTCCACGTTTAGTTCTCTTCACATATACAGGCAGGAGATGATTAGCTGTCCTTTTAACAAAATAAGGAGTTTCTGGTTTTCTGTCTAGAAAAGAAAGAATACACATGATACAACCCTGTAATCGTATGATAGCTTAAATATACAATAAAAACTTACTTGCTGGTGGTTTCCAACCAGATGGATATTCTTCCTTAACAGGAAAACTTGGAACAATTTTGGAAGGTATAAGCCGATCAATATACTTCCAATCAACTGATACTTCTTTTATATCGTCTACCATAAGCTGTGCACCACTGTAAGATGTTTGGTTTTTGGCCTAAAAGCAAAGAAAAAATAATAAAACAAGCAAAGCATTTCATTAGTAGGAGTTTCATGTTTCACCAAACGAACGACAACGTGTCACTTTTGTTGACCAAATATTATGTGAAAAATAGTTGGGAAACTGTATTTACCAGTACAATACTTGGCGCATTCTGGAGTTTACTTGTTACAGAACCAAGCCTAAGTGAAAATTTCACAATTTTTAACATTTTACACACTTCCAAGCTTGCCTAAATCTGATTCGTGTTTACTTATTTTGACTAGCTGAGCTGAGTTGCCTAGCTGAGTTGATGAAAATGAAGTATGGGCGGATACGGGAAGCAGCCCAGTAAGTGGCGTCACCAGGCGTCAACTTGCGCTATTCATGAATGGTACTTGCATGTTTTATGAAGTAAAGAACTGGAATCTAAAAGAACGACTAACTAAAAAAAAAATCTTACGAATAAAGGTTGCAGCATTTATTCTCTGTCGACATCATCTGACCCAAAGTCTCTTTCTTGTTTTAATTTCGAAAACGAATGAAAAAATGACTAGTACATCCAACCTTAAACGCCAGAATATTCACAGCAAAACGCGTATAAGAGGAATCAAGAAAGGGATAAGAAGAGAGATTACTATTTTTTCTTTCTTTCGTTGCAGACTAGATCTAACAGACGGAATACTGAAGCCCATTCCTTGCAATCCATCATTCAATCATGTCAATAGAACGCAAGTTCTGATTTACACAGGGAAATTCGCTTTGTCGTGGTACACAAATAAATACAGCACAAGCCTATTGCACATCTACATACTTGAGTACTGAACGTGTCTTTGTAAAAATTCGAAAATCCTTCGCTTCATCCACGACATAAATAAAATTACGATTGATACTGAAGCATGGGAGTGGAAGCCAAATTAGCGTGAGTGGAATTCATACGTAAAGCCGTTAAACTCTTGTTGTACCATTCATCCTCGGCTGTCATACCTAATAATGGTCTCATTAAGCACACTCTGAATTATCACCGTATAACGGGATCTTTCTTACTCATAGCTTCTTGTCGCATGGTCATATGTGGAGGCGTATGAGCCATGGAAAAGGGTTGTCCCATACTTGTATAAGCTGGTCCCATTTGCGAAGACAAATCCGAAATATACTGTAATATACAAACAAAAGTGAATTATGTCACATCAATAACGCGGATTAACAATTTAATTGGCCAACGTACTTGTGGGTAACGGTTCATTGAATTGAGAGACTGGAACGTATTAGGATGAGCGTAGGGCTGGTAACCTCGAGCCGAAGGCGGATAAATATTCCGTACCATTGCTCCATTACAAGCTGGTAATACCGACGGCGCCAAAGCTTTCTGCAATTGCTTTTCCTGTTTACGGTATTTAGCTCGCCGATTTTGGAACCAGACCTGAAAAACCAATGCGTTTTCAGCATTCAATCTAAACGAAAAAAACCTCTAACCGTGCTTTGGAAACACAGAGGACAAAGCCACACAACCAAAAAAAGAAAAAGAAACCTAACCTGAATCCGTGCTTCATTAAGCTTGGTAACACGAGCCAATTCTTCGCGGCAGTAAATGTCAGGGTAATGCGATTTAGCAAAGGCAGCTTCCAATTCTTGCAACTGCTCCTAAACAAATCCCGCACATCAATTAGAAACTAATTGGATCTCTTCCACAACCCAAAGTTGTAAATTTTTTTTAGCAAAACTGGACTTACTTGGGTAAAAGTGGTTCTGTGTCTTCGACGAGCAGGAGTGGGACACGCTGCGGCTGAAGGGTTGTGTCCATGGGAATGAGAATGGCTGTGGTTATGCTGGCTTGTGGAAGATGATGCACTTAACCCCACAGCGGAAGTTAAGGATACTTCAGCTTTCAATTTCTTGAACGCTCCTTCAGCTGCTGCTACAATTGAAAAAAAAATGCCAAACAAAAATAAGTCAAGCTTCGTTTTCAAATCTGGATACAAAGGTTACAGTTTTAAAATGCAACTTAAATACGTTTTAGTGCACTTGACTCTCTACAGGCATACAAAGTCCAACTCTATCGTTCTTAACTCTTCTGTCACCACCAGCATGGCCCTAATGCGCTCGTAAGAGCATCCCCGCGGAAGATGACCCCGGTGGCGGGGCATTTCGAGGTGCAAAATCCGCCGCCGCTCTTACACTTGACAAACACTCCAGGGGTTTCAATCTCGTATCCTCTAGCCACCCTCTTTTTCGTTCCCCTCTTGTCTGTCAGAGAGAGAGCAAGAGAACAGGGGTGGATTGAAGTCTATTAGGCCGCCTTTGCTCTCTGTAGGGCGGCAAGCTGAATAGGTAAAGCTTATGCAAATTGCCATGCAAAGTAAGAGCCCTGATACCACATGTCACATCGAAGCTGTCCCGTTTCCTTGCGTACAAAAACAAACTTCCTAGCCCCACTTTTAGCATGAAAGAAAACCATAAATTCGACCTCATCATTCCTCATCAAAATCTGTCCACATTACATGGCTAATTTGACGCTCAAGAGAGCGGGTAGTCGACTGCACACGTACGCCACCAAATCATGTCCCAAACTTTGGAAATCAAGAGCTTATGATTGTCACGCAATACTTGTCCATCTGGTACCGAAACAAGTCGTATGCAAATCCCAGTCTGGTTATGGACTCTTGGTTTGGTTTCGACTTTCATCGGCCCAAACTCGAGATTTGCATAATCAAGCTCCACACAATTCAAGAAAAAGTTAACAGCCAAACCGTACATCTTCACACTTCAAACCAAAAAATGGAGGATCGAGAATGAAATTCAAAATCAAGCACAACATATGGGAGTAGAACAATGAATTGCTTACCAGATAAAGGATCGTTTAAACCTCGAGCTGAAGTAACGGAGAGGATGTTACTAGAAGAAACGTTGCCAGTAGACGAAATGGCGGACGCCGCGGAAGCGGAATGGTGTAGATGATGACCATGATAGGACGACAAAGAGTGGGAATGCTGCAAACTTTCTAACGCGTACAGTGACGAAAGGTCCGCTGCAATGGACGACGAGGTGAGGGATCCCAAGTGGCAATTTTTGTTTGTATGTTGTAGGTTGTTCCGTTTGTCTGAAATGGAGATTCCGACGTTACCACCGGTATTGCTGTTACTGCCTGCTAGAGAGGAGGTGACTGCCGAACTACTATTGTTGGAGGAATTGAGCAGTGGGCCGCCACTGCTACCTGACGTGGAATCATCACTGGGCGATCCCGCGTGCATTAAAGAGCTCGAGTGCAAATCCAGTTTGCCTGTTGAATAGTTTTCCATCTTCCCGTTTCTAATTGAACACGCACCTCGACTTATCAAATGTACGGTATAGTCAAAAGCGTTGCTACGGAGTTCACTTCTTGTTTCCTCCCGGAAAATTGAGTTAAGTCTACAGAAAATTGGACTCGGCTGGCTAACAATCAGCAATTCAATGATTCCCAGTAAGTTTTACCCCACAATGAGAAAACTCTGATGCTCCGGGAAGTGAACTGTCACTAAAGTAATCAAAGCTAGGTGAGTTATACAGCTTGATTAGTCCCAGGTTTGCGGATGGGACCTAAACATAAAGGGGCAAACTTTCCTTTGATTTGCTTTTTAGCAAAAGCGGGATTCCGCTAGACCCCACTAATGCAATTTTTCAGGGTAGGTCATGCGTTTGGAGTCTACGAAAGGTTTTACACGGGCCGCACCGATTCAAGGTCCCTCCGTAATTCGATGCTCGGGCCACTAACACGGCAACCAACGACACCGATAAAACTTTTCTGGGCTAAGGTATCCCACCACTGGAAGAGCCAAATAAGAGGAGAGAGAGAGGTGTAAAAGAGAGAGAGAAACGCCACAACCTAACCTCCTTGGCACAACAATCAGAAGCAAACGACAGCCCAATGCAACTAACAAAGTTAGAATCTCCCCCGTTAGTCTTATAAAGATATCTTGGAGCCTGGACTTGACTCGAGAAATCCCTAGAGGGGCGGAGTTAGGGTCAAAGTTCACAGCGCATTGGCGGAAGATCGCTGGCGGAATTCTCGCTCGGCTCTGTTGGCCCGGCTCGCAGTTACGACCCATTCGAACAACCAATCAGCGTCCCGAGTGGGGGGAGGAGGAGGAGGACGAGAGTCGCGGAAGTTTACTTCCAAAGCAAATCCTCCAGGGAGTTGGCGTCGTGTTGGGTGCCTCTGCCACCATCACCTACCAAGCAATGAAAGCTGCCTCTTGGATCAGAAAAAGTCTCGATGTAATTTGCATTCCACAGTTTCACAATAATCAATTGAAAACGAAACGAAAATTAACGTAATTGCTCCCA
The DNA here is from genome assembly GCA_003724045.1 of Lepidurus arcticus. Classification (NCBI taxonomy): domain Eukaryota; kingdom Metazoa; phylum Arthropoda; class Branchiopoda; order Notostraca; family Triopsidae; genus Lepidurus; species Lepidurus arcticus. The sequence continues at coordinate 64,482 of RJJA01000065.1, read as the reverse complement.
AAAAGCTCCCAAACCTATAGCCCCCAAGTCCCACGGCCCTTTGTGTGTTTTCCATTGCACGTTCCAAAACACTTGCTTACGCTACAGTAAACACTTCCGAGGCAGGTTTCTAGCCCAAACGGAAAGTTTGGTTTCATCTTTTTACTGCAGAACGTTTGTTGCTAGGTACTTTAATCATCCTTTTTTCACATTCTTTAAGTCGGGAGGAAGTTGGAAGAGAAGAGCGGAGAGTTCAGCTGGAAGGAAGAGTCGAACGAGAGAAGCACAGAGCAAGTAGAGTAAGAGAGAGCCGAAAGGGAGACCATGATAATTCAATTGGGCCCGTGCTGGAGGGCTCACAGAAGACAGCAACATCCGAGCGCGTTTTTGTGCCGACATTTTCTTTCGAGCTTGGTGAGCAAGCAAGTACCCAATACCCATGAACAGCCATTGCTGTCGGTGTACAACAACTACGAGGGAAAACTCACCCCAAAATATCCCTCTCACTCGGAATTGCAAGTTTCGGAAATTCCTGTGTCTCTTCATGTGCACGAGGAGCGGCAAAAAATAAAAAAAAATATAAATAAAAAACATATGTAGAAAGAAAGATATTTCAAATGAGGAGATGTAAAGTCACAGCACAAGGAGGGGAAAAAAGAAACCAGGTAGAAAGGATTCCACGTTCTATCATTGAAGGCACTTTGGTACATCACAATTGAATTGACTCGGCAACTAGGCGGCACTAGAAACTAAATAAACTCGAAAATAAAAGAGAACGGCTTGTTTTTAACAGTATACTCAAACTGAACCAAAGGAAAACTTAAGTGTACAAACCTATGGCTAGTTTATTGTACGATTATTTTTGCTTCAGTTGAAGTCAGCAAGAAAAAACAATTCCGAAAAGAAACTGTAAAACGTATAAAAGAAAAGAAATTGGGAAATACAGCCAAAAGGTATCATTCAGTACGATTAGCATAACAAATCACATGTGATGAGCTCTATTAAAGGCTCAATTAGGCAATGGTGGTTAGAAGTGCTGTCCAAACTATACACTACACAATACCCGGCAGTAAGGATTGACAAGGTCACGTGCGGCATTGTTGCATTGTTACGAAACAAGCGCCGCTGCGGCACACGCCAAGTGGCAACCTAACGCCGTCGACAATCACAACACATCTACCCTCTGATAAAAGCTAATCAACATCATCACGTGCAAGCGACCGCTCTCTAGAAACGAAACATAAACAAATGGATCTAAAATTGCGAGACTTGTGGCGTTTTCCATTGCGAACCCTGGTGCAGCACTTTTTGCACTGAATGCCAAAAAATTGTGTTATGCCGCAAAATTGTGTGTTGCAACAGTGAATTTGTGGCACTCAGTGCCAAAAAGTGCTGCACCAGGTTCCCAAGGAAAAACACTATTTTAGAGAATTCCATTGGGAACCTGGTGCAACACTTTATGGCGCTGAGTGCCACAAATTCACTGTTGCAACACACAATTTTGTGGCATTCAGTGCAAAAAGTGCTGCACCAGGGGTTCCCAATGGAAAACGCTATTATATTCACTTGTATACAACAACTCGAGAATATTTTGACAAAATAATCAAGTGTGAAGTTCGAAATCAGGGTTTATTCGGCCAATTTCATCTCAAGCTTAGTTTCGCACTAATAAGAACTTGCCCTAACTTAATTATGAAATAACTAAATCATGAGAGCTCCTTCTAGCTTACTTTTTTATTTGTTTCTGGCATTGCAAGGAAAAGTAGAGAGCGCATCGGGATGAGAAATAAGTAGCCTTGGGGATATTTACAAGTTGGGTCATCTCGGACCTGAGTTTCTTTTTGAATATATAAGGGAAAAGCAGGGAGGGTTGGAGATCTGTCATGTTTTGAAGTGAGAGAGCAGCGAAGGCTGCTAAGGTTCTTCTTCCTTCGGCTCTTGTGACGGTAACTTCGTTAAGGCAACTTGGGCCCCCTCTGATTGCAAGGCAAGGCGAAGAGGGGCGTTCTCGGAAAGCGACATCACACAGACATACACACGTACACGGGACGTACAGAACTCACGAAACCATTTTATTTTTAACTCTGGAACCTCTCTTCGATGGCCCAGTTAACTTTGACCTCCCTTTAATATGCGAGTCTCCACTTTGGTTATAAAACACAGGCTTAAACAACCGCGCTTAATTCTTAAGATGGCGTACGTAAACTTTAGCTAACTTGGAAAACTTTTGATAGGGAATTTCCCTTAAGATCCAACAGAGATCCAAAGTTTTGGTACCGTTTCCATGCTTTCTGTAAATTGAAACGCAACATGTCACACACTGAGCTTCCCTTTCCATATATGTTGAAACAAAAGCGAACACCTCAACAAGAACAAGTCAACATAGGGATTTGGGTAAGGAGGAACTGCGAATAAGTTCAACCTACAACAAACACACAGACGAAGTTGTTTGCTTTATTGTTAATTGTTTTCAACCAAACTGGAATTCCATTTTTGCATTCGAACCAACAATGCTTCCCTCAAGTACTTTAAAAAAACGACTCCTTTTTGCACTCATTCGATCTGACAAACGGGTCTAATTTTTTCCCATATTTTCGTTTTTTCCTGTAAAAGTCCCATCAACCTCCGTGAAATTCCGTACGAAGCTCGTCAGTTGAGCGCAGTATCAAAATCGAAAGCTTTTAGTGCCCTTTGATGGGAAAAACGGCTCTTCTTTGCAACGGTATCCTGTTATATAAGCTATCGCAAGCATTTTTTTCAGCAAAACTTCTCGGCAATCTTGTGTCCTTGTTTGAATTTAAAGAAGAAAATGTGCCAACACATATTATATGTATACATTACACATATATGCCTGGTTTTCGGCGTGTAAATGACTGTCTTGGAATTATTTAATTAAACAAAACAAGACAAACGAAGATTCAAATTTCGGATAACCATTTTTAATCAACTTTCTTTAGTTTGTTTTGCATTTTTTTAGAATCAACCTTTATCTTTCCTCTTTTGGTAAATAAGTCCAACTTCTTCTACCAAAACCAGGACGGGCAAAAGGGGAACCTGTTTCCATGCCCACGATGTAAACTGCAATAGGGTTATTTTAAGCGAAAGCTATACCTTCTTCTTGTGGTATCATGTTTGCATAATTCCACTCAACTACGAAGAACAAAAAAGAGCCGACATAAACCCCAAAGAGCCTATAATCCGCCTACTTGGGAGTTGTTGAAACTTGATGACTACTTCTAGATAAAACATCATTGAATATCCATCACACCTTGCCATACATGTGTATATACGCAAAAGGGGAGCAAAGGTTGCAACAACTGTTATCCTGTGCCGACAATAGAAGACCCTTAATCCGACACAATTGCCTTTTGATCGACTCCCGTGGGTGACAAAAGAGAGGGTTAAGACCTAGGACTAGAACGAGAGAAATATGGAGGGTGAGTGCGGAACCAAGGCACACAGATTGTCCACAAAGTTCCATACGGTATACTTTGAGCATAAGAGATACTGTGCTCGTACAGTGTGCGGATTTTTCGATGGGGTATTTAGTGTGGGGGTGAACGTGAAAGATCCGGCATGGGCACGGGAGCGTCAAAGAAGAATTTGAGGGGTGCGTAAAGGCATAGCGTTTCTAGTGGCATAAGTAAGAGCGCACAGGGACCTTACAAGACCCCCCATCAGACGAGCCACGCCTCCCCACATGTCACGGTGGGCGCAGCAACTTGTCATGAATCACAAATTAGGGCTTGATTGAATCCTCTACATTCATATCAATATTCCCTTCCCTGGATCGCGTCACTTCGAGCATCAAAATAAAGGAGCCCCGGAAGCGAGGCGGTTTTTTACTTTATTTAAGGCAAAATGAAAAGATGAAAAAAAGCTGGTAGGCAATTTAGAATTCTTTTTTAACACTTTTTTAGACATTGTTCTTTGTCTAATATGCGAAACAAAAAGTGTCAGAAAGACGAAAAATAAAGATGCAAGAGATTCGGAGAAGAGGTAAAGTTCTGCGGTTGCTATGGCGACTGTGTCTAGGGATTCTTGGCTGGCTGCTACTATTGATTGCCCTAGCTCTACGCAAGACCTCCCATGTGTGGTTATTTTGCCTCTTCATTCCTCAACTCAACTCCTCCCCTTCCCTCTTACTACCATCACCTCTTGGGAAGTTCCCAGCTCCTTACACTTTTCCGGTTAATACTTAAATAATCGTTCGAACTAATCTCTGTGAAATCCACAAGCTAAGTTTTCAAGCAACAGATATACAAACAATTCCGCTTTATACCAATATACAGCTCGTTCTAAACTAAACTAAAAACACTTGTAAGGAAAACCAATGACACCAATGAGTGAACCAATGAGTGAACGAAGCATGCACGTTATCACACCAGACTGTATGTAATAAGTGCGAAAGATTCCCAAATGTTAACAAACAAAGAAGAGCGCAAAATGTACAAAGGATCCAGAAAGTGGAGATGAGGAGGGAAGAGGGGGAGGTTTTGGTGGCTTCCATCAGCAAAGCTATCAAAAAACCCATCTCGATCGCCCTGCGGCGAATCAAGGGAGAAACAGCAAAAAAATTTGCCCACCGATTGACCATTCAATCCACTTTTTCAAAAACCTCTCTGGCTCGTCTCGTCCCAAATTGTTTCCCTACCGAGTCAGCTTGAACAAGAAAAACTCGAGCCTGGATAACCTATCGCTCAGATCCTTTATCTGCCTATCTAGTTTCCTGAGCAAACACAAAATTTTTTATAGAAGCACCTGTTCAAACCCATACAACCATTCTCAAATTGACGGCCTTGCTATTGCACCCGTGTCGCATTTTACGCCCTTCCTTTTAGTGCAATACTTGCGTTATTAGTGATAAAACGAAGTGGCACGATTTTTCAGGAAATTTTCTCCAGAAAGAAACAATCGCGGTTAAATTTATAGTATACGAAAGTTTTAAGTCATAATGTTTTGGTGGACGGTGCTGATAATTTCCCTGATAAGCAGTGTTGAGTCTCATGGCGGGCATGGATACGGATCTCACTCTCATATGCCTAAGCATAACAAGCACGAACATTACAAGCCCGTTTTACCAGAAGCTGACGAAGCCAACAACGAAGTCCCCGCCTATGCCTTACTCAAGGACAAGAAGCTTCTTCAAGATGCCGAGTACGCAGCTCACAATACATTCGCTTGAATGATTGAGCACATTTATTTTTTCTTATCATTGGTGATTTAGGCATATTCGGGAAGATCTTGCTGACACTATGCCCGGAGTCGACCTGTCCAAAATGGGCGAAGAAGAATTGGAATTTCACTACTTTAAATTGCATGATTATGACGGGAACAACAAACTAGACGGGCTTGAAATTATGTCGGCCATTACGCACATTTTACCCAGTATCGAGAGCGAGTTGGGTGACGAAACAGAGCAAGCTGATCCGGAAGCTTATAGACGCCGACGCCTGGCGGCGCAAGAACGCAGGCTACGGGAAATCAACTACCAATTTGCCCGTAAGATTTTGCGAAACTTTTAAGCAAAGGCTACACAAAAAATAATTTATTTTTCTTAATTTTAGCTATGATTGACCGGCTGCTCCAGGATGACGATCAAGATAACGACGGATATTTGAATTATGCAGAATTTAGCCTCAGTAAACGCAATGGAGCCCGTATCCAAACTTGAACCCCAATTTTACTTGCCTCTATCAATACAAGAGTTGATTTGCCAAAGAAAAATTATAGGAAAGGCGAAACCTTTTTTCAATCGAACCCCTCTAAAGGCTCCTTGGTCATAATCAACCCTCGATCCCACAACTCGTGCGCCATCTGCATCTACAAACCCAAAACCCATCATTCCATTGGCCTTTTATATAGGTTGCAGAAACACAAAACACTTACCGATTCAATAAGGTCCAAGGATAAACTTTCCAGCCTGACGTAGTTTGGGTAGTGATCTATCAATTCTTCAATCATTGAAGCTTGTTGGGCAGAAACTTCAAAGTAAAGCGGTTCTTCCCCTAACCCATGGTATTCGCGAGAATTGGCAGCACTAAAATACACGCGAACTTCTTCTTCCTCCAGCACAAGCCTAATAAGAACACGTTTTATCAAGTCACCTATGTTAAAAACAAAACAAGAATCAAGTCTTATACAGGGGCGTCGCGAGGGGGTTTCCATTGGGGGGGTGGGGGGGGGGTGGAGACCTTAGTTTTACCGACTGTAGTCGACGATTTTACCGACTCTTATGATACAGTCGGTAAAATCGTCAACTATAAATATGACCCCCCCCCTCGCGACGCCCCTGGTCTTATACCTTAAGATATTTGCTCGTAATAGACGAATTCTTGTATCTGGTTGAAGTTCAACATGGTTAACAACATCTCCATCTTCCCAGAATTCCCCACCCCTTAGCACGGTCCTCACTTTTTCATCTACAAAAAGACAACACAATACACAGTATTAATCTTAAGAAATCAAAATTGGCTTAACTTTAGAATTACCGCTCGAAAGGACTGGAGGCAGGACATCATGCATAAATTTCTTCCCCAACTGGTCCACGGCACCATCTATTGGTAGATATTGGCACAACTTTTTAACCAAGCTACGCAATTTTCTTTCAAACTCCATCCGAAACAGGGTTGGTCTGCCAAACAATCCAAGAATAAAGAAAAAGTCCTGCATTATTGCAAATACTGTATTCAAACTTACATGGCTGTGGAAGCTTCTTGATCATTGGCTACACCCATGTGGTTCAAGTAATGAAGCGGTAAACCTTTACGATAATCCACGTCTTCATTTATAGCTGATTGCAAAGCAGCAGGTACCGCCTAAGGATACAAGAAAAACCACGGCTAAACTGTTAATAATGTCAAGTATAAATCATAGACGATACTAATTCTAGCAAGTCGGCCCAAGACGTTTTCTGGTAAGTGGAAACGGTAATGTGTAAAGAATGGACGTCCTCGATGCTGTGAGCTTGATGGATGACTCCTCGAGGGAAATATAAAATATCGCCAGCTTCCAAAACCACGTCATAAATTGGCTCACCAATCTCGTCTGGATTAAAGTTTGGACTGGAAAAGCGTGGCAGCACTTCTTCATCCGTTCTAAGCGTTAGAAAAAGTGAAAAGAATTAAGTTTTAGCTGGAGCAATAAAGATTAAACGTCTTGTTTCTTTTGCGATACAGACCTTGGGTTGTAAAGACGCCAACGTTTTCGACCTTCCAACTGAATGACGAATGCTTCAATGTCATCGTAATGAGGCGCAAAACCTTGGGTGCCAGGAGGCGTCAAATACCTTGATGAATAAGATAAAAGTTATGTAATTAAAACTGAAAGGCACGGCACTGGGGCACTTACACGTTGGCCCCAACAAAGCAACCAAAGTATTCTTGAAGCATTGCCAATAGCTTCCATACGGGTGCGTGAAACGTTTGAGGATTTAAGAAACGTATAGAACAACCTTGCGAATAATAGTCCCAAACAACTCCTGGAAAAGCGCGGCCAGGTGGATTATGAGTTTCGCGCTTGCCATCTTTGTAGGACGTAACATCTATGTTCTTCGAAAACAGAACGTTGTTCTAAATACAGAAAGCAATCAATTATTATAAAATGTAGAGAATTAAATTAACTGAAGCCTACGTTAAGCAAGATTTTTTGAATATCTTGTGTTGAAAGCAAATTTGCGAAAAAAGACGGTTTGTTCTTGACAACATGAGTGTACGTCTTCTCCCAAACATCTCTATGCAAGACAATGGATATAATTAAACCTACAAAATTAGGGTTTTCTAAGTTTACTTGAAGAATGAGGATGTAGATAATGGTGCAAGAAGCCATTCCAAAGTAAGTTTACCCTCTTGTTTACTGTCTTGTACAGAATGGGCAGCTTTGAGGTTGAGGATTCTCCTGTGGTCGGCAGATTGGGTCCGCCAGCGTTCTTGCATGTAAAATTTAGTACTAAGAAATTTCCGCTTCACGCGTAGCTTTTTCTTTCGAGAAGACGATTTTCCATTCGCTAATTTACTACCCGAAGCAGAAGACGTTGACAGTGGGGACGACATGCTCCAGCCTCCAATGTAAATAAAGTAACACGCAGCAAATTGCAAATCTGTCACAACAAGCGTGTATTAATCCAATTTCAGCTGAACAAAATGTAGGTTTAATTTGTTCAACAATTTGTCTATAAGTATAAAGTTGGTTTAAATAAAGTTAGTTAGTGCAACTAAATTTAGGTTTCATTTTAAAATAAAATATAAGAAACTTACTTTATTTTTACTCTAATTTGGTACTAGTCTTTGAAGTTTGCACTGAATATTTTTAAACTTCACATGCTACAGACATCCCACGTGTGCAGAACCCGCCATCCTGAATAAACACGAGAATGTAAAAGCAAATGCTGCCATCTATGAATAGCGGAGGCGAAAACTTCCACCTACAATTACAAACTCCGAAGAAATAAAAACGCCTTAAAATGCTGAAAGCTGACTCCTTTTAAAGACTAATAGCAAACTTCCTTAAATTAAGCCTCTGCTTGAAAAATATTGTGAAACGTCGTAAATGTCTTTCAATACATGTACAACGTATTTTTAACCGTTTAAGGTTGATATACTGCGTATTACGTACTCTAAGGATATAACACGTTTAAAAAATACTTCACCAGAAAAAACTTATAGCCATCTTAAAAGTCGTCACTAATTAATTTAGAATACGCAAATTGCGAGGCTAAGATTTAGGAAGTACCAATTACTTTCTTGTCTACCCATTATTTTCCCAGCGAACCCTTTAACACTCTTTTGAAGAGGGTTGGGTCGACTTGTCATTCACAATGACTGGACTGATTGGGCTGTAATGAAACGCTCATTATCCCATTATGCTTGACTGGATCAGAGGTGTGTGTCTGCACGTTTGGCATGGACGAAGGTGTTAAAAAGCCGTAATGGCGTATCCACCCACGAGGACCATGGATGAAGATATCTAATATATACGCCACCTGCATATAGCCTGGCCTCCACTAACATTAACTTGCGTATGATGGACATTATCAGATACCGGTATCGCTTATAAGCTCCACGTCTCCCTTCTTTTATTTGTCTTCTTCTCATATACTTGCTTGGCTACGAGTACTCGGTAGGAGCAAAGCCCCATTTACCCGTGGAGCCACCCTCTTTATAGTAAACCCACCTTACAAGAGAAAATAAATAAAAGAATTCCCGGTATAACAAGCGAACGCGAAGCAAACCCTAATTTAATAGGCAGCCATTACAAATTTTCAAGTGTCTGCTTCTTTCGGGATGTCAATATTAAAAACGTCCGGGGGCCAGAGAGCTATCCTCGTTATCAGACTTACAAGATCAGAAAAAAAGCTCGTAATTTTTTTCTGGACGCCATCGCGGGCAACAATAAGAAACAAGCGAAAAAAAGGACGACAGGAAAAGCGCGAGTGGCTCTGTCAGCTCTTTGTCAAGCCAATAACAATCAGGCTTCTTATTTGAATAGCTTGTGCGGATGACAGGGCTAGAATGCTGATATTCCAATCTACATCTTCCTTTACCATCAAGCAAGGCTAAAGAATGAAGCGAAAAGGTCTGCGTCATTCTTTCCTTTTCTGCTGCCAATAATTCACCACTAATTTGCTACCTATGTAGGAGGGTCGAAATCTCTTCACTTTCAAAAACGTGTCTTAACATGACTTATCTTGTACTTGTCACTGTATAGTTGATGATTAAACGAAATCCTATAGCTCACATTAAGTCTTTATTTTTTAGTCTATGCTTTGTGGACTTTGCGTTAACGAACGAAGAAAAAAAACGACAGAACTATGGAAAAATAAAATAAAAAAGGTGGCTATAGCACCCGCATTCCGGTAATTTTATGCTGATTCATGTTCACTACGCAAGTTCTTTCAGTCCCTGGTTGCCACTTCAATAACCAGCCAAATTTGCATTTAAATAAAAAAAATGAAACTCTCATATTAGGAATTTTTCAGGGAAAAATTTAATGAAAAAAAACGGAAACTGGTGGGAAATTGTCCAAGAATCAAGCAGCGAGTTTTGTACAATTTTAGCACGACGAGTGACGAAACCAAATCTCGGGTTCTAGAGCGAGAGATTTTCTCGCTAGAATGCAAATTTGGGGAAGGGGGATGGCACAATAAGGCATTGAAATTGCGCTAACAATGCTAGGGAGGGTAAGTTGAGGTGTTAATGGACTGTCTCCATTGGTAGGAACGAATGAAAAGCGTTGCCCAATCCGGATGACATGCATGGCCGATGAAGTTGCCACTTCACATATCGACCGTGTAGTGTGCTGCTGCTGCAGTTCCCATGCATATTCCACTCACGTTGCTTTTGCCTGCAGTTGGGATCCACTCCAACACCCATAAAAAAAACTTACCAAAACCATTCCACAAACCTGTACGAATTTAAAATGTTTAAGTACAACTGTCCATATGATTCCAATTTACCCTTAACAAGATGTTGAAAACTGGAATGTCCCATTTCTATTCCCCGCTCGCGGCTGCTCTTTCCTTTACGGGCCCAGGAGAATGTACCCATCTCAGGTGTCCAATACCAAGGCAACGCCTCGAAAATAAGTTCCAATATGCCCTCCTGGTGTGAAAAACAGAGTTCAATAGACTTGAATGTTGGGAGGTCTTTATAATGCACTTACTCGGTTAAAAAGCTGCCAAGATGTTATCCGACCTGCAGGTTCTCTTTGCACCCCTCCCATCCAAACGTTCCCGACCTTCGCATGGGTTTTCTCCATTGCTCGTCAGCACCTCAATCGCGTCTTTAAATCTGACAAATCAGACACCCTAAGATACTCGTCATATACATAAATATAAAGTGTATTAAAGAAATTCACCTCCATAGGCAAAAAATATAGATATTTAATATGTTTTTTTGTTAAAGCCTTTGGAAATGTGACAATGACAGATCCCTTAACGCTACAAGCTGCAACAATGGTAAACACCTGAAAAGTCCGAACATGTTTATTTATCGCATTTCAGTAACTGAAACATTGTGTGCAGTAGAGGTCGTTTTACCATTACTATTGAATATATAGGACTCTAAAATATACGATGAGAATATCTGTAATAGTATACCAGTACCTCAAAAAATGGGTCTGGAAAAAAAGAGGACCGAAGGAAGTAGGGTATTGTGTAATAACGTTTTGCTCAGGGAAGGCCAGAGGACCAATCAACACAGTAATAGGCCAAACACGCCCGTCAAGTCCCTGACATGCGGACTTTACCCATCAGGACAATCATAATTTCATTTACTCGCCGTCCCCAACTTGCCTTTCCCACCAATTTTCTCCCATTTTTTCTTCCTACATGGCTAAAGCGCTGCCAATTCCTATAGAATATTCTACCATATATACACAGAAAAGAAGGAAAACCATGCCTAGTTTCCATTATCAAGAGCGGTTACAGCTCACCCCCAACTGAAATATGGAAAAACGCTGGAAGAAACTGTTAGAAAAAGGCGTTTGTAAGTACATAATAGCGCAGGTTTGAAAACTCGTAAACTTAGATTCAGAAGTGTTGGCGCAATTTAATGCCGTCTATTACCACTACGGGATTCGTTAGAGCAAAAACTTTAGTCAAAAAGCTATCAGGGAAGTGGTGCGTGCACCAGGCAGCGAAGCAGAAGTTTCTTGCACATCAGGGGAGAAGAGTCTTATTAAGATTTCCAATCTGTCGCCATTGCAAGAACTTTCTTTTGTCTTCCCGGTTCGTTCCACACACAAAAGAGGATTACTTGCTGCAGCTCCTCACACTTCTTCACGGGTTTTAAAATGCACGCTGTTGGGTATTACCATGATACGAGTCCATCAGCATCTCTTTTTGACAATAGGTTGGCTGACGGACTGGGAAGAGCTAGCTGCTTCTCACGTAATCATTGACTGGTGATATACCGTCAAGTCCCTAGAACAAATCTGGAAACGACAAAGAAAGTCTGCGTACGAACAAAGCGTATGTGTAATCATCGCATCTTATGCTTCATTGTCTCTTTTAGTCAGCTAAAAAGCCAAACATGAAACTACCATCCGATGAGCTTTAATTACGACTTACGCCTTTTCGCTTTTGCTAAGCTTCCAGCTTCCTGATTTTGCTGAATAGGTGGAAATTTGACTTCGGGAACGCGCTCAAGTCCCATTTGGAGATTGAAAGGCTTTCCAACTAAGATCAAGTTGAGTTTGGTAAGCACTGCAGCCAGATAAACTTAATTTTCGATGCCAAACGGTAAACTGCGGTGCTAAACTTGTTGGGAAACTGTGTGGGTAGAAGCTCGTTAACCTTCCCCGGTAATTGAGTTTGTTCAAGTTGCAATGGGAACATGCACTCTGCAATCTCGATAGCTGCCTCCCAATTCTCTCTCTCTCTCCCTCTTCTAAATCCAATAGCACAGCTTTCAAGTCCAAAGTAGTTGTTGCCTCTAGGTTGGGCGTTTGAATGTCGGAAAACTCAAGGAAGAAACACGGAAAATCTCCAGACCTTTAGTCACAACAATGAAAGCAAAACGTTTTCCGAAGAACTCGGGACGCGGATGGACTTGACATTACAGACAAGCTAAATAATGAAGCAGTCATATAAGTTAATTGAACAACGAATTAAGGTTTCCACAGTTTACTTTTCGGCTGTCCGGAACGAAGAAGCGGAAGCGAGTTCTGCTCTTGGTACAAAAATCAGTTCGTTAATCACAACTAGTTTGCGTTCACACCTCGACGACTGAGTCAACAATGAAAACGTCCCTATATCCAACCTGTAAAGTTGTACATATTCCAACGAAGGATAACAGGAGTCCCCCAGAATTGGTGCTACGTTTATATGGAGGATGTGGTAACCGGAGGAAACTAATTACTATTCAAATTTTCGTACTACGCGAGGATCAGGTTCGGGTCCATTATGCCATGTGACGTTGTTTTATGTCCAGGCGTGAAAGAGGCGTGAGCTTGGATGACAGAATGATAATTATTCCGTCCTTCCAATGGCGTCTATATACACCCCAGCTTAATGACTAGCTCAACTTATCTTCCTATAATTTGGAAGGAATCTAGTGGCAAAAGGCAAGTTAAGGATACGCAAAAGGGATACAAACAAATTAATGTATACAACACCAAACTTTGGGATTTCAAAAGCTCGGTTATCGTTCCAGGCGTGCAGAAAAGTTTCCCAGGGCTTCTTTTGGAGATTGGCTCGACAGCCTAGTCTTCACGTTTGGTATACTCCGTCGAAACTGCCACAAGAATCCTAACTAAACTAATTTGCACGTTCCCGTTTTCGGATCTCCCGCGACTCAATTTTCTGGGGTTTATTATCAGTTCCCAACGGATAACAAGGGGAAGTATCCAGCAAAACTAGGATCATCATCAAGTTAATTGTCGTCGCTTCCCCAAAACGTGCCAAACTAGCTAAGCTTCCGTCGCGCTCTTCCTTCCTCCAGACACTCCGCGGGAAAGTCTCAACAAAACCCAAAATCTCGCAACACGTCGAATGCAAGCTCGTGTTTTTGCTTCCGGTTCCCGGAAATGCTCTTTACCCAGCGAGAAACTTGTCAAACGGGCAGAGATCTTCTCAAGATTCGACCTTGCAATGGCCCTTATGGGAAAGCAAAAGTGCCAAAACCAACACAACGAGACGCAAAAATGTGTGCCGTTTTCTCCGTGCCCCCAAGTTCGTTACCGCTGTTGCTCTTCGCCGAGTAAATAGTATCAATATTGACTTCCCGTGCATGCAGAATAGCGGCCGACGAGATTGACAAGACCGGGGTCAAAAGTTTCTGTCAAACACACGCTCCGACAGATTCCGTTCCTTCGGGTAAATAGTAATCTGGCGTCAGGGAGCAAAAAATAGAGAACACTAAAAAAAGGAGCCAAAAGGACCAGATTCAAGACATCACACGTTACACATGCCTTGACACTGATTGGCACTCGGCTTTCAAACTTTGCTAGTTACCATTTGCTCCATGACACTTTTTTAGTCCTTTTCTAACGCCAACAATGTTTAAAATAACCTCTCAACCTATATCAAACAAAGCAATCGAAGTTCGTTTTGGAGTTAAAGTAGTGAATCACTCAAATCAAACAAGCGCCCGAACTTCTTAATAATACAAATGCGCTTAGAAAGAATAAACTACAGTATATCATATACGGTAGTTTCTTTCTAAGCGGTAAGGGTAACTTAACATATACGGTATATGTTAAGTTACCCTTTTTTAATTGAAGTCAATATCACTCATATCGAACAAACGTCCCACCATCTTAATCACAAAAATGCATTTGGAAGCACACTACTTTAAGTTACCTTTTTTAAATAAACGCCCACTCTATGAAAGTTGCAAGAGTCGCAACAACTGAAGAGCACACAGCAGCTGTTACATGTCCAGTCAGTTAGCATAAGCCAAGTTTTTCCTGCTCTTCCGTTTTCCGGCCTGGGCCTGTGCAGATCCAGTGACAACAATTAGGACGGAACGGAAGGTAAATACAACCCAAACGCCAGTCCAAAATGATCCAGAGTATATACGTTAAATCCATCCTGTAAGATAGAAGACATAACCAATGAGTAGTTGCAACCCTTTGCTAAGCCGTTAAAAACGAACAATCAAATTCAAGTTTCAACTTCCAGCTTCAAGGTGGTCCAAGAGTTGGGGCTGCAGGTGTGAAACGGTAGAAAGTTTCCAAAAGTGCCTATTGTTGTCATCGCTTACGGGCCTCGTGAAGATCTTTCAAGAACTGCTAGCTTGTAGCAACGTGGTAAGAGCACATACAGAGACATTGGTTTAGTTAACGACGACAACCGCGGGTAAGTGGGAATGTGTATAGGACAGAGGACACATTTGGGAGTTCCATCATGTTTCATTTTGAAAGATAAGTAGTCGTTACTTTAATGGGCCCTGTCACACAGCCGAAAAGTGGCACTTGTTCATAATTTGCTGCATGTAAAACACTTACAAGCGTCCGTTTGACGTTAAATCAAACGTTTTTAAGGCGACTCCTCCTTACTGTATACAGCGCCTGTGTGCCAAAACTTGGAAGGAAACGGTGGGGTTTTTTTGCAAGAAGGACAGTTTGGGTTCTCTATACACGTACGTGCATACCGTATCCGGGAAACTTTTCGATTTTGACAGTTTGGGGCAAAGGAATTTTATTCCGCGAACGTTTTCAGCAACGGTTTTTTCCCTGTTAACGGAAAAAAACCCTCAATTTTTTAAAGACGAAGTCGAAGCGGTTTCTGGGAAGTCTTGCCAACTTTGCAAGCTACTGTAGGATTGCAAATAAAACTAAAATGCAATGCAATTCTTCTGGGAATGCAACAAGGATTTGCAATAAAAGAAAAAGGACTATAAATGAGGCTGTGGGCGGAGGAGTCCCTTAATTGTCTGAATTCCGGAATAGTGGTGTTGGTTTGGGGGGAATTTGTTTGGACAAGATCAAGTTACGTTTTCCTAGTGAGTTTTGACTATAAGATAGCTTGTCTTTTGCGCGGTTGCTGATGTTCATTTCCCAAACTATTCAAGACCTGACTACAAAAGCACAAATGATTTGGCCCATTTATGAAGCATCCTTTAGTAATATGACATCTTTAACGCCTCCTTCTTCTCTTTTAGCTACGTTTCTGTATAGGCCATAACCGTTTTTACTCACATTTAGGTCAGTACAACGTTTCGAAGGGGCTGTCTGGAAATCTCGGAGATTCAAGACAGATGTTTTGGGAAGTGGTACTAAGATTGGAAGTTTCTCTAGGACAAAACACTGCAATCAGAGTTACTTTTTAGTGTATGAGACTATAGACGACTGCCGGCTGTGAGTGCTAATGGTTGTCCTTTGGTCTTTTGACGAGGTATTAGTAATAAGAGCGTCTACTCCAGAAATGCCATCAGCAGAAGCAGGTACTTTGGGTTTTTGTTGGTGTTCTATAAGTAAACGAAAGGCTGTCAAATGCCATCGGTGTCCATGGATGGTCGCAGGGTAATAGGTGTGGGAAACCTGGTGACATATTAAGGGGACAGCAGCAGCAGAAGAAGACTCGCGGTACCTCGTTAATAGAAGGCGGAGGATCTTGACAGCACAAGAAAGGAGAGGCTTTTAAGCCTATTAGAATAGGAACAGAGCATTCAACCTTGTCTCCGAACCCCAAAGCTATCATCATATACCTTGTCTCTCATTATTAAGAGATGGGCATCTGAATAGAAAGTCCACATTACTAGTAGGAAGATGACATGTTTGGACTAACCCAGATTGCTGTTTCCGATGACTCTCGCGCCCTAGGTATACTACATTCTAATCCTTACATGGGAAAAATCTCACGCATTTTCCTTAAAATCACAGTAATAAATTCCGATCAATACTTCAACTTAGATCCCGTGCAGGTTCAATTTCTACAATTTCGTGAAATAGCAACATTAAATTCAACATTCAACGCGTTCTTATATTTTTTGATGATTAAGCGCCTTATATATAACACCTTAAAAATTAACCTTTAACGGTTTTAGACAAAATTGGAAATAAGGCTAAATCAATGATCCAATACGTTAATTTTCTCGAGTCAAATTGAAAATAATTGGTTTTAAGTAAGCGGTTTGTTCAAATAATATTAGTAAAATGAGCTATGCATCTTCTAATAGTTATTACATATAGTATTCTAAATAGTTTCCGCAATTTAAGCCGAAATATTGGAAAGTTATTTCACGTGAATGTGAGTTATAAGAAAATAAAAAGACAATTTTAAGAAAATAAGGGCATAAAAAGTAAGCAATAATTAAATCAAGTAACAAAATATCTTGCCAAAATGGCTTGAGACCATTGGGGCATATTTTTTGCGCCAATTTAGCATAAGGCAACGTGTTTAACAAAAACTCTTACAAAAAACCGCGTGATGTAGCTACGACAGCGGATCAGATTTGGCAGCATGGCCGCCGAAACACAATGTCCCGCGCATTATTGGTCAAGTCCCTAAATTGGTTCCTACTCGGAAATCCAAGTTGGGCCAATGGCGCAGGAAAGGTGCGCGGCCACGCAATACAAGCGCAGCAGTAGCTTTCCTTATCCTCGTTCCCCCTTCTCTCTCTCTTTCTCACTCACACACAGCAGCCCTAGATTGAAATTCCTTTGTTGTCCCCAGCAATAGCCCAAGGCCCAGGCAAGCTGATTGTCTTAAAATATGTAAAAAATGAATACACCTTGAACGATTTACTCAAGTTTACCAGGCTAGTATATAAATTGCGAATGACGTCACCAGAGGGAGTCAGTACTAATCTTCGCAAAAATTTCCATGTTCCATAGTAGTGAGTTGCCATATAAATTCCAAGTCGATATTAAATAAAAAAGGCCAATGAAGTGTATACAAGTAGTAAAAGAGATGATCGGGAGGAGCTGCATGGAACCGGGATTGATATGAAAGCTCGAGGAGTTGTGCATCCTGGCTGAGGAAACCAATTCTGGGATTGGCTAGTGAGGTACTTGGGGAGGACCGTATTTGGCAGCTGAGGCTATTGTTGTTGACTCTTTCTCGACAATGGCTAATTCTAGTCCCGGGCTTCTGTGTGTGTGTGTATGTGTGTGCGGTGACTAGCTGCCTTTCGTCACTTCCACGCTGATGATCTGCTCATCGCAGCGACCGGAAAGGCAAAGGAAAGCAAGAGCTGTGCGGGACTTAAGCTGTGTATGGCGAGTGCGACTGTGTGATTCGGGTTGCAGACGAGCATCAATCAGCAACAAAAAGAAAGGAGTACCGGCCAGTTCCCACAAAGCTGCATGGCGATCACTGCAGTTCAAGATCTTCCGTCGCGGAGTTTCAACCACAAGACTCCTTCGCGAGTATAATAGCTGCCCAAGTGTTTCAAAGTGGGCTGAACAGGAAACGGGGAAAAAATCATCCAAAAAACCACAATTAATTACCAAACCATTACCTCAAAGTTTTTTTACGTACATGAAAGTATTGTGAAAAATGACACATTTGTGACAGTGCAAGTACCAAAATTCCCCTAAACACTCCCAAATTTCTTACAAAGTTTCTTAATAGGAAAACTTACAAGTGACTAAAGTGCACAGTTTATTTAACACAGTTTAAGTTTAAGGAGATAATTTTGAGTGAGGAAAAATTTCTGGTCAAAGCTTTATATCCTGAAGAGAACCAACTACCAAGAACATTTCCTAACTAAAAAGAAAACTTCTTCAAGCCGTTTCTCAGTCCGATAAGTGGGCTCTCCAACAACACTTCAGCTCACTTTTGGTCCAACGTTAGAATCGCAAGGTAAGCTGTCCCGAAAGATACAAATCCCTGAAGAAAAGTTGTCGTTTCGTTCAGATAACCGCTCCACACGTCTGTATCGATTAGCTCACCTTTTCTCGCCAGAAAATTAGGCGGCATTTAAAAAAAAATTCTCAAAGCTTTACAACTCTTGGTTTCTATAGCACGGTTAATCGACTGTGCTCAAATTCAAATTCCCAAATGGGCAATTATTAACGAAAAAAACTTTATCCAATTGTCTTTAAAAACGTGTTGTAAGTTATTGGCAGTCCCCAAGGCGCCCGTTCTTCTTTGTGTTGAAGGCTTCAAAAATGAATGTATATACAGGGCTGCGTCGGGGACGCAGCGGCGTCGCAGACGTCATTATCCGCGTCACATCATAACGACGCTGCTGTCAAATCAGTTTGACACGCTCACTCTTTAGCTTACTTTTTAGCCGTTTGGTTTCAAATATGTTCACCAAAAGTGCTATAACCGGTTAACTCATTCGAACATTCTCACTTGGCAAACGGTGCTTTCAGTGATTCTGTGTGCCAACTCTTAACTGATTTCAAAGAAAAAAATCGTTCTATTCGATGAAAAGTAAAAATGGCCCTCCAAGACATTCTATAGTTTCCCAAATAACAGAAAAAACGTTAATGGGGCAATTCTGGTTAATTGCTAGTGAGGCCTAAGTGTGAAGTAGCGGATGAAATTTCATCTTCTTACACCATGGACGTCATTTGATACCTCTGTCATTTGTCTTTCTTTCTCTATAGAGGGAAAGGGAACGTTTTAGAAGCTGGACTGGCTTTGCTCGGTGCTGTTGATGGCCGAGATTATTGCATCCAGGCCACTATGCAGAGTCTAAGATGAAAAACTGCTAGTGCTATATAGGATCAACAAAAGGGAACTTACCAAAACGTCGTCTTCAAAATTTCAAAAGAAATTCCCCGGCCACAACACCCTAGACTGAGTATACTGCTAGCTGTGTGTAAAACGCTAGTGGTGTGAAACTCGTCAGACTCGAACTAAAAAAAAAGAAAAACATATTAAAAAAGAACGAACGAAGAAGAAAACTAAAGAGCAAAAGGGAAGTTTTTGTTCTGACCGCGTGGGACATTTAAATGTTGAATACCATGAATTTACTTCAACATCCTGCTGCAGCGGACCGGAATCCTTTGCACCATGCTGCAGCCGCAGCCGCCTCACCTGCAGGTCTGCTGGGTGGATTATCCGCCGCGGGATTTTTTGCGGCTTCCTCCAACGCTGCTGCAGCGGCGGCGGCAGCTTCGACATTTCCCCAACGGTCCCCTTTCGCCATCCAAGAATTGCTGGGCCTCAACCATCCTTCTAGTTCAAACAACAACGATTCAGTGTCGTCGTCGCCCTTTGTAGCACATTACAACCACCATCACCGTCACCACCATGCAGCGGCCGCCGCGGCAATAGCTTCATCTTCCTTGATGCATCTCTCGCATCGTTCGAATTCTGTCTCCGTTGCTCCAAGTAGCAACGGGAGTGGAGGAAATGCGATTAACAGTATTAGCAACGGGACGAGCAGTAATACTACCTCCACCACACCTTCAAGTATGCGCTTGGAAGACCACACCAATACCCTGCCCCACCATCACCACCATCATCACCATCACAGTAATCTGCATTTGCAACAGCAAGCTCAAGCTCTGTCAGCTCTAACGGCTGCCGCCGCAGCTTCCTACGGTGCACCCCGGTCCTACTTAGGTATGCTTTTCAGTATGTGAAACTTCTATTATTTGGCTTAAACTACTCGAAAACCTTCTTAACTCTAAGCGAGTAAATACTAGCCTATTTAAGACCTTACTCAAGCACTCTATGGTGTTAGTAAACTATTTGTTCGCCTAATAACCAAATAACTCCCAGCAGTCAACAAATAACCACAATTTTAAACTTTACAAGCTGTTTTTTAATAATTTATAACTGCTCGTTATAGGTAATATAGAACATATGTTCATACACAATGATCAAAAGACACCAAATAGTCGACCAATAAAACAAGGAATTACAAACTAAATCATATATTTCCATAAAAAAATATTAATAAAAGATTTCTAAGAACTGTAAGCTGATCCTTTCAAGCCTTCCAAGGTTGTTCTCAAACGTTTAACAGCTTGGGCTTAGATAACGGCAGTGTTGTAGGCTTCAACACTGGAATGGGATTTCTATGGTTATCATAGAAAACTATGAAAATCATAGAAACTATGGTTATCACCAAGTGATTAATATAGTTATTTTTTAAATTACAATCAATGAAACGTTAAAAGAGCCTTTCACCGTTTACGGTCTTTTCCATTCCGCGAAAAAAGGAACGTACGGAATGTTTTTAATCGAATAATATAAAACCCTCCCAAAAAAATGCACAAACTTCTTTTTGTAAGTAGAAAATTCTTTCCCGATCCCAACCTCCTTTCATTCTAATAATTATCACTGCTAATTTGCGTATTTTCATATGACCCGACACGGAGATTGTGAGCCTATGCTAATTTGCGCATTGGAAGTAGCAACACTGCGCTATAGGGAGGTTTCTCAGCTCATGGTCTTGCAAATTGTACCCTTCGTTTTGAATACAAAGACATGACACAACCACTTTGAGCGAGTAACGCAGCAATGTAGTTGTCCACTTCCAAGTGAGGGCCCCAAAGCCAAGCTGTTAAACAAGAAAACGGACAAATTAGTCGTCAACTCACACCTAAAAACAAATTTCATTTACCTCTTTGCAATCCCCTTTACAAGGCAAACGGTATACATAATTGCTCCTAATTACTATAATTCCGCACTTCTATCGCACCGTCATTCTTTACACAGACATGACAAACACCAGTAAAGTGACAAAATCAGGCTAAGCCCGGTTGGGGGCTGCAGCCAAAATTAATAACTTAACTACCAAATAAAGGGCAACGCACGCCAAATTTGCCAGAAATACCTAGCAAAGATAAACTACCTAGTGAAAAATAAAAATAAATAACGGTTTGTGTAAAAACTGTTGGATATAATAGATTAGCTAATGTGGTTCATATATGTTAAGCGTTAAACTTATCGTCAATATTAAGTCGCCACGAAACGTTTGTTTGCTAATGAAAACCGTTATTTCTCTTAATTATTTTCTTTGGATGCGATTTAGGCCATGGTCATGGTGGAAGTCATGTAGGCTCGCAAGCTCAAGCGCAAGCTGCCGCGTCTTGTTTCGCCGCAGCCGCTGCGATGGCCGCAGATCCACTCAATCCGGCAGGACGCATGTATTTTAACCCGGCTTTTTTACACCCTGCTCATCAGCCATCAGCGTTAGGCGTCGGCGGCGCCGTCACGGCCACGTCTATGGCGTCTGCAGCAGCAGGCGTCTTCGGCCTCGAATCTGCTATGCGAGCGGGAGCGAACGACGTTAACAATACAGGTAAAAAAAAATCTAAAAAAAATCTATGACTACAATGCGCTATTCTAAACTATCTGAACTCAAAACCGTTTTTGCGCTGAGCTGAATACCCCCAAACGTTTGGCTGTTATAACCCCAGAGTCAAGTTCAGGATAGTGCAACAATCACAGCAATTTGAGCCTGCCGTGCCATTGTGGCGACCTGTATAGGTCACCTCTGAGAGGGGAAAGTTAAGGCCCCAACTTCTCGCGAAGGAAAAAGGTGGAGCCGGAAATGCGTTGTCATAACAAGGAAATTTCCCGGACCACGCCACAACAATGTGTTTGTCACTTTTAGTATAAGCCTCTTTTATATACATTCACCGTGTACTCATGTCCTGTTTGGTGCGGGTTACGGAAGCACAAGCGAGGGTGGCCACACGGCCCGAAAGGAAGAGAGCATATGGGCGGAGCCTGGAGGGTTTTCGGAGTTTTCTTGCCATCAAAAGGAAATACGAAGCCTGTTGCGGACAAAATATTGGGACATCTCTATTCTAAACCAAATAACTTACACCCCCGGTCTTTAAAAGTTAGCTTTTCAAAGAAAATGTTCAAATTAGGGAGAGCTTTTCGCATTTCGGGTTCCAACACCTGCGGTTTTCATTCCGCGGCCAGGTCAAGGGGTCACACCGGACGGTAAGTCCGACGACTCCTTTTCAATTGGTTTCAAGCTTAAAATTAAGTGGTTCAAGTGACCCATGAAAAGAGTGAGCGGAGGTGCGAACAGAAGGATTGTCTGCAGGAGACCACCATGTGGGTCTTTGCATTTAAGGGCGTTAAAGGGTCAACCGGCGGTCAGGACGGAATCTTCTACAGCCAACATTAAACTGGAGCGAGAGAAAACTGAGCGAGAGAGAGAAAGATCGCTCTAAATGCATTAGCAAGATTGCGGGATACAAGTCCGAAAGTCCAAATCAAGATTAACTAGATATGGCAATGGTGGCCGGTCTACTGCAGCAGCAATTTGGAAATTGTAATGGTTCTGTCATCTGAGGAGGACAGTTGCTCCATGGACGGGCTACGGAACGTTTAATCTGGGGCAAAAGAACCTTTTATGGACTGTCTTTATTGAAGCACGTGGCTATGTCCATCTCCAATTTACCCCAGTTTAATAGAGTGCATCGACAACGAGGCTGTTTGGCCCCAAAACTCAATCTTTTGTCTAATATCTAAGCATTGCTGCCCCTTTTCTTCCAAAACGTTCCTTATTTCGCCAACAGAAAACGCCTCCAACACAAAGCTTGACAAGCCCAAATAGTGGGTTCCACTATTTCACATTATGACACAGCGAGTGCCAAACATATTGCCCCAGTGCAGCTTCCAAAAATGTTCGTTAGCGTTGTTAAACCGAAAAACGTTCGCTTGCAACTTCACTGCAAGCTTGTAAGCACTCGTTACTCTAAAACGTTCGCCAAGCGGGTGACTTTGGAAGTTTTGCTGTAAAACTTGGAAGCTTTTCTGGGAAACACGCGTTTGGCCCGGGAAATGTTCGATTTTCCCTGCTGGACGCGGTTTATTCCCCGCCTTATTTTATGGCTGGCAGTTTTGCACGGTGATTGAATAGCAAGGAGCCAAGAAAACTTATGGACAAGAAGGGAGCAGCAGAACCCCATATACGTTCGCCTCGGTTTATATTCTTCTTTCATAATAGCGGTCAATAAGGACGACCATGGCTCCCCCGTATGATGGGTGCGAACACGGAACACCTGCATAGGACAAGGGGAAAGAACATTTTCATTTTATAAAAAGGACTTTGTGTTTAAGGGGCTCTGTCCAGCAGCCAAAGACGACGATGACAAGGGACATCACCAGAAGGGACAAGTACAAGAAGGCCATCACAGCTTTTGCTTAGGACGACCATCGAATTGCTAATATTTTCGCCACGTCATACTAAAGACAACAAGGTGTCTCATCTCACTTGACATTGGCAAAATAACGTTTCACACACACAAGCTCCTTATGCATAACAATTGGCACTTGGAAAAGCTCAAATCCAAAGTTTTTTTCCTCCTTTTCCTGTTTCCTAATCCAACCACAGCCACTTTAGCACGTATAAGTCTTGGAAATATAATCGTCTTTTTCCCCTCCCAAGATTCCTTTTCACAACTGGGCGTCCTACTAATTCTACAGACAGAGCCTAGCCATTTATAGTATTTTCTGAAAAAAAAATAGTTTGACATTTTACTTCGCAGACCTCCAAAAACTAACTTTCTTACAAAAATGAAACTGGCAGCTCAAAAAGACCCTTTACTTTTTCAATAGAACGAAAAGGCAATTCAATAATCGCATAGTTTAATAATAATAAAAAGGCGGAATTTGAGTCACGCGGCCGAGAATTGACTTTTGGGGAGCGCGAGTCAGTGGACCTAATACTCTAAATGAGAAAGTGGGGTGATTTGGCATTTACCAAGGTACCAAAATGGACTGACATTAGGTTGATTGTCATCCTCCGGTATGCCAGTTATGAGGCAATAAAGCCTTCGTGGAACCATAGAGGGGGACCTTACGATGTCCCTATGAGCTTCATCTTCCAACAACGGGTATAATTCCCGCCAAATCACACAATAGCCCGGCCTACTAGTAAATTTAATAAGGCGAAAGGAAAAATTTTTGTGGAGAGCTCGCCAATTGAGGGGCATGTCGTTTTTTTTCTTGAAAAAAAAATCGCTAATGCTTATAGCTCAATTGGCACCGAAAAAAAGGATATAGTCTTTCTTTTTTATTGTGAAGAAAAAATAAGTTCTCTTTCTTGCCCGTGTGGTTTTGGATGTCTAATCCGGTCCGGGATGCTAATCTGCAACATGAGGAAGAAAGGCACTTGCAATAATGGTGTGCCGCTGTGCCTATCTGTTCTTTATTGAATAGAGGCATCTTGTGTTAAGAAGATTAAGTCGGGAGAGCGACTTGTATTGCCTTCTACCATTGCTTATTAAAAGGGAGCTTCCCTTTCAGAGCGTTGCGAGCCCAAGCACAGAGCGTGCTATGAATACGTCGTCCCTGGTGTGAAAGTCCCTATAGCTTGCTTTATAGATTACCCTTTTGCACTACAAGCCGTGAATAGGGCTACAAGCTTAGAGAGAGATGGTGAGGGTGGGTTGGGATCAAATTAATTTGGAGACACATGTACAGCCCCGAAAAGCGTCCAAAGATGACGATGATGGGAGAGCTCAGCGGGCTAATCGGCACGACAAGATGAGAAAATGAGAAAACTAGGTCGTTTAGGTCTAAGGAGATTCGTGTGAAGCCATTCCTAAGAGACCTTGACGATACTAGAAGGGCGCAGAAAGCCGAAACATACGTTACATGTTATCAACATAGTGAGTTGTCACGTCTAACTAGAGTCATGGCGATTGCCAACCTGGGGGGACGAAAGGTTTAACTTCGTGAATTAGCCATTTGTTTGCCATAATTACGTTACGAAACCCCCATTTCAGTTCTGGTCACTTACAGAGTATGCTCCTTTTGTTCTATATAATCACAGGTAATCCATTAAATATCTTAGGTCAATTTTGTGACAGTTTCTCGCATATCAACATCACTGTAACGCGTACATCCTGCCACGCCAAGTGTTATGCAAGGTTGAATCAGATTTAAGTGGCGCCATCAGTGGCAACCTGGCAAGTGACACTTTTCAGGCAGTTGGCGACATCCAATTGTCTTCATTTCTTCTAAAGCTACACACTGATTCTCAGGAATGTTTGAAAACATTCCGCCCAAATCGTCCCCAATCGTAGCAAATTCTAAAATCTAGAGCTTGGACTCGTTCGCTTTAAAATCCAAAGTTTATTGAGTTGAATCTACCCGTTTATTTCTTTACGCGGCTTGCTAACTTATTCCCGACAAATCCATTTCTGTAGCTCATTTTGATGAAACCACGTAACATAATCTTTAGCACCTAATCTCCCAAACATTTCCAACAATGGTTGGGAGATTTCAAGCTCCAGATTTTAGAATTTGCTACGACTTTACTACGACTTGCTACGACTTGGGACGACTTGTCTTCTAAAGCCGGTGCGCCCTCTTTCGTACTGTAGGGCAGTACCAAACCGCAGGCATCCTAAACTATAATAGGAAGACTATTTTCTTAATGACAGATTACTAACATTGGTAACTTGATCTGTCATGGTCTACAATTATTGAAATTTAACTCTAAAACCAAGAGCAAAGTTCCCGCTCCGATTGCTCCAAAAAAAGCCAGGTTACAGCGAAGTCCATGGCATTAAATGAAGCAGAATTGTCGAAATTCTTTGTCACCAAGAGTATTTAGTAAAGAGTATCTAGGTCATCGGCTTACACGACGAAAAGCAATTATGCTTGCAAAATGGGGTTTCTGACACTTTGGTCTTCTTTTTTTGGCAAGGCGTGTTACGGTTGGGGAAGCTATACAGTTCTGAGTTTAATTTGCGGTTTCTTGAGCAAACTGATGAGCAAGAAAACAAGCCACTCACTGTGCTCCATCGCCTGGCTAGTCTGCTAGCATGGAGAAGCCTTGTTCTCTGAAAGTTTGGGTTTCGTCTTTCTTGTACGGCTTCTCATCAGTCCGAATTGTCGTCCGTGTTAATTAGTGGCTTAATTAAAAACTTTTTTCTTGGCTTTGCACCGTCACACTCAACCCCAAAAAGCAATAAAACGCGACGCGGCCCAAAGTCAATAGCTTACGCTATTACAACTCTACTATCTTCCTCTTGCCAACTAAATTACTAAGTTTACATATCCTACGTGCTTTAGTGTCTGCCCTAGTTTCTAATTAGTTATTTTTTCCACACAAGGATTGGACAACCAAGATTGCGGGAAAGGCGACGAAAATTCCGCGTCTCGCAAGAAAAAGAAAAAACGGCGTCATAGGTATGTGAAAAGGCCTTCTCCCCACCATTCCCAACGATTTAAAAAAAAACTTACGGTATCTTTTCAATTAGTAGAACGATTTTCTCCAGTTACCAGCTGGAAGAATTGGAGAAAGCATTCAAAGAAGCTCATTACCCTGACGTCTACGCCCGTGAAATGCTTTCTCTCAAGACGGACCTTCCCGAAGATCGAATCCAGGTAAGAAAAAAATAAAATAGAAAATATCCATCGCCAGTCAGATCAAGTTCCTCTTACAAACTACCAATAAGAGTTAGTTTCACCTTGACACAAAAAAGCCCCCTTAGAAGAAAAAAACAGACAGGAAGAGGCGTGCATGCTAAGCCCAAAACCAACGAACATAACAAATTATACGCTGATGCTCGTCCCGTAGTAATTACCTTGTACCTTTGTCGATTTCAAAGGCGAGATTATGATAGGCGGAAAGGGAAATGATACAGCATTTTTAAAGCCGTAGTCAAACCTTAAAGTTACACGTATGATATAAATGTCATTGTTATACGTTAATTTTAGGCCATGTTTAATGAATTAGAAATCGCATAAAAACATTAAGGAAGAAGATCAGGGACTGATTTTTGTTCATCTTCTTCCGCAAATCTTTGGTCGAAGAGCTATTAAGGGGTTTAACATGGCTTTGTAACTCATCAATTGTCGGGAGAAGGAGGGAGACGATAATGGCATTAAGCTTCCAGTAAGTCTCCAGGCTACAAGGACCACGCGATCCATGTCTGCGATAATACAATTATGTGGACAGTTGCCGGCAAGAAGCAGACAACTCATCCGTCAGACCAGAAGCTCTCATCCTATGCCTTCCGCAACAATCGGACATGGCCAGGGGTGGCAAAACCAAGACTATACTAAAACATTAGAGCATGCAGCCATTACCGCTTAGGCCATCGTACAACGTAGGCCAATAGTAAGAAATAGGGGTAGGCTACTAGCTTCCAAAGAAACTGAGTAACTCATAGTCACTTTTTAAAACAAAAAACTGTTAGAAACTAATACAACACAGCAAATGAGAAACTCCCTTCTGAGAAAGAATGGGCAGGAGGTCAGTTTAGGGTTAGTTTTATCTTTCTATGATGAATGGTTCTTGAGATATCTGCAAATACAGCTCCTCCTAGCCCTAGGCGCCAGTGACGTCACGCTGAAGGCGTGGCCTGACTGTAGAGGGAGTAAAGAACGTTTCGCTCGTTTCTCGGTTCTTTGTGGACGGAAAGTTGAGCGTGGTATTGTTCAACTTGGTTTTTCTAGCAGATTTCGGATTCAAAGTACAGTAAATGAAAAGCTTCCGAAGCAATCTCGAGCAGATTACATCATATAGTACAATACCATGCAACCAGGGCATTGCTGCACGTCAAGTCGGGTTCCAGGATAGCCTGAGACCAAATCTGCCGGAGAGGAAATACACGCTATGTATTACATCGAGACTTTAATACCATTAGGAGAAAATATCTCTGCTTAGTACTACAACCTATAGGACTTTCCCCAAACATCCAGAGTGGTTTAATAAGCTGCTTGCACACAAAGATAAGGGGCTATAAAGCCACCACGAAAATCTCATAGATAATAATTCCCTTTCCTTTTTTGCTTGATCAACCTCTCGAGATAATCGCTTCTCAGAGGATTGCAGCAGTCTACTATTCTCTGGCACTACTTGGTCTGTCTGAGTCAAGTCCCTCTTTTCCAGGTACCCGCACACAAACGTTTACGAGTGGCTCTTATTGGTAATAAAACCGGGGATTAATCAGTCCCTGAGAAGGCCTATCAATCGACCCTTCCCAACTTCCATATCCCAAGCAAGTCTGTCCACTCTAACAGCAGCCGGTTACCCCTCCGTGTACCCTCCCCCTATGGCGCTATTGAACAGCAAATTGGGATATATAGTTTAAAGCAAAGGATATACATTTCCCTAATTTAATTCCCAATTCGTCACGTGACCTGTTTGGTGTTAAACGCTTCATTGCTTCGCACCGATTGGGATTCGATCCGCCTCGTGGCCAGGCCATACAATTCCGTGTTATAAAAAAGAGGAAGGGGAGCAGATATCTAAGTTGCTCATTAATCTTAATTAAGTGTCACCGCGCGGGAACCAAAAGTAAAGCTCTTTCGCTTAGGAGCCTATACTTTCGGCGTTCCTGGCCATTAACTTCGCATAACATAAGAACTGAACCAGCACAAAACAGGCAGCGAAGGTTTAAGAGGGCTGGAATTGAATTAGTTAGAACCCAAGCTCCGCAAATTCAATTCCCCAAAACGTTTCTTGTCTCGTGTGATCCTCGGTTTGAGCCAGCGCGCGAGCTAATTCTCGTCGTTTTCCTAAATTCGCTTACTTCTGCTCTGTGTTAAAAGCATCAGGCGCACTTAGCTTGATCAAATTACCAGAGCCGAAACCCCGAATCCAAACCAAGCTAGGAAGCAAAAAAAAAGAGAGAGAAAATATCCAAGCGATCCTCTTCTTGAATTCCAACGAAAATCTTGAAGTGCCAAAATCTCGCCAAAGCAACCCCTCCCCTCCCCCGATTTTTATTCAAAAGACAACAAGAAAATCTATACCATCTCGGCCCAGTGCTTGATTAAAGGGAACAGAGAGACAAAGAATCTGAAAAATTTGGTTGAATATCGACCAAGCCCCGCCCACTTCGGCATGGAAGCTCTAAGCAGCACTTGACTGACACAAAATTTAGGATTCTCCCCGTTTTTTCTTTTCTTCTTATTTTTTAAACACAATTTTTGCCCTTTATGAAGCTGAGCCCATAGCATACGCATCACAACAGAAGAGCAGGGGTTGGTTTTAGAGGGTGTTAAAGAGGCTGCAGATTTCGGGTGCCAGGATCTGCTGGGTTTCACATACAGCTTTTTGGTGTCAGGTGGACTTGTCTCCTTCTCGGGTTTCAACACACCCTCAGTGCTTCATAACCCACTCGTAGTTTTTGTTGTCTTTTGTCTTGCGTGTCGTGTTAGGTTTTGCACGCTTATTATGCTCCCCGCGCTGAGTCTCCATTCATTCACACCTCCGAAAATTGATAACTAATTTTCTAATTCCCTTAGCCCCCCCCCCCACCCACACACTGGCATGCACTTCTATAGTTGAGAAAATATTTCGTCTGGAATCTTTCGCCCGATAGTCGCGCTCCAAATTGCAAGAATAGAAAATGAAGTGCAAAGGGGAGGAAGAGGGAGGAGGGGTGTTCAAAAACCCAAAGGTAATCGATACAGATAAGGGGGTGTATATGCTCGTAAAGTCTGGCTATGTATTAAGAGTAGTATATGTCTCTGTGTGAACTCCACATCCGTACGACACGACTCGGATTTCCTCACGACTTGCTTCCTGACCACTAATTGCTACACAATTAACTCTTACGACTCAGCAGGGCGTCCCCTCCTGCTCGCCATCGTTAACAAAAAAATAACAGTCGAAAGGGCAGGGTCAATGTACACTATTAGCTTTTCAGCAGCTTTGCTTGCTTTGGACTTTTCTGCTGCTGCTCTTTCAGTGCATGAAAACGAGCCTCCGCAACAAAGAAATGTTGATCAAAAAGGCGGCAAAAATTCTACGCTCTTAACGTAAAGCAATCTAATACCAAGAAGGTGTACTTGATAGAATTTTTTTATATCGTGAATAGGGAGGAAACTTCATTTCAACCCTACAAATCTCACCCCGCATGGGAAAAAGGGTTCAAGTGTATATTAACAAGTATGCTTGGACGGGTTCACACCTCGGCATAATGAGGCTGACTTCCTCTATCGAGGCAACCCACACCATAACCCCTGTTCGGGGTTACAGGAAAGGGGAGCGAGCCCCTTCGCACCATCTATATACATAGCGAGCATTTGGGGATAGTTTTATGGCTGTATTTGCCACGCGACACATCACAAGGGGAAGAGAAGAAGAAGGGAAAACAAGATCCCTAACTGCTCTCAAATCTCGCAGCCAACCAAAAAGTTGCACGGGGATTGTGCTCCACTCATTATAGGGTAGCTCGGGAGGGTTCGGGGTTTAGATACCGAACAACACCGGCTTTTGAATCGTGTAATGAGCGCAAATAGGAGATTTTCTATGACTGGGCACGTCAGCGCGCGACCTCGAGCGGATTACTTATCCGTTATGATTAAGTGTCCGACACCATAAATGCTGTTAGCTTCAACTGCTTCCTGACCATTGTATATCCCGAAACTACTCACGCATACAAATAAAGTTAAAAGAACACGGTTAGGTTAGTTGCAATGCTTAGAACAGCTTTTGTTTCAATGTTCCACGACGTACCGTTCCCGAGATACTCGAGAAAATATTGACAATGCACCCCGTAGTAGCCGCCGGCAGCGGCACGTACGTCAGTACGTGGCCCGCGTGGGTAGCCTTGGGCGTCCTAATCTTCCAACGGCCATGATTGCCTTGTTTTTGGTCAGAGAAAGATCTGTTACGTGTCGTTAGACTCGTAATGTTAAGCAGAATCTGAACTGAATCCGAATGTTTCTTTAGTGATACTATCATGTCGACTGATCGCGCGTTTTAGGGTTGGCGTAATGTTTCCCTGCTCCTGTTTAATATTACAAACCCGAACGTGTGATAAACCTTCGCTAGCTCGTAAAAGTCGAGTTACTGGAAGGACTGGACATGAAATAAGTCGACCAGACGATAAACGCAATTTCTTTATTTTCTTTTGTTACCGCATAGGTTTGGTTTCAGAACCGTCGTGCCAAGTGGCGTAAAACGGAGAAATGTTGGGGTCGAAGTACCATTATGGCCGAATATGGCCTCTATGGAGCCATGGTTCGCCACTCCCTTCCCTTGCCAGACACGATTGTCAAATCAGCCAAAGAAAACGAATGCGTCGCTCCATGGCTGCTCGGTAAGTGACCTGTCTCTAACCTTTCGGCGACAGCCATATCTTTGACGTCACTTCCTCCCTGCCTGTGCAATGTGACCCTAACCCCAAATCAAGCGTCAGACGATGGGATAGAAATATTTAAATTAGACAATCGTTTGTTTCCTGCCGTTGTAGGCATGCATCGCAAGTCCATCGAAGCCGCTCATCAACTCACCAGCGGTGACGAGAGCAATAAAGACGATGAAGACGACGACGAAAGCCCGCATCGACAGCAGACATCTTCGCACCACAAGACAACACCTTCTTCAGAGCACCAATCGTCTTCTTCAGCTCCTGTCGAATCCAACAACTCGTCAGATCACTCCCTAACACCCACCCTTCGCAGCGCCCCCATCAGCACCAGTGCCACCGACGACACCAGTGCCCTTAACCTGTTCAGCTACAGCTTCAACCCCGATATGCAACACTTGCAGCATCGAGCCGATGATTTCCGATCTCACAGTATTGCTGCACTACGAGCCAAAGCGTTGGAACACAACGCTCGACTACATTCCTTGCAGCAAAACGAGAAAGATGGCGACGGTCGTGACAGCGCCACCTCTTCCGAATCTTCCGTTTATGAATCTACCAAATCTACACCCAACCAAGTACCGCACTCCCCAGGTCCAACTAGTACTCTCCACGCTCAAGCTTACGTTTCACATAAAACACTAACCAGCAACGATTTCACATACAACGCAACACTTTCCAAATCAGAACTGCACCCTAATCTTACCCTTAACAAACCTGAACCATCTAACTAAGCTTCCTACCCTTTCGTCACCGTACTTCGCGTGACGTTTCAACTCCGATTTTCATTCTGTAACCAGTGTTTTGCTGCACAGACCAACGAAAATTCGCTCGCCCCAAGCCTGGAATCTAACCAGCCCACTGAGCGACAGGATGACGTTATTATATCGGATATTCAGTTCCCGCTTTTCTAGCGAGTAGTGATGAGCACTTTGAGCTTGCCAAACCCTACCCCCTTTTGGCGTTTCTGCTACATCTGAGCTCCAGACCATTTAACCATAAAGATCGCCAGAAACCACCGGCAACTCCGCCAAACTCCTTTAAAAACTCTCGTACCGGGTTGTGCATCTACGGCAAGAAGCGTTCAAACCAAAGTTTTTCCGTTTTTGCAATCCTACAGTTACCACTCGCAACTGTCTAAGTGACTTTTATTCTCTATCTTCTTCTTCACGAACGTTTATGTGCACTCAAGCAATGCATCTACGACAACAAATTACTGACCTTAGGAATTAAATAAACGATTTGGTGCTTTATAATTTATGTTCTGTACAAAAATATTTATATTGTGTTATGCGCTCTATGGCTGGCTAAAAAGAAAACTCCCCCCCGCCCCTTTGTAATCCCTAGCAATTTTTCCCTTAGCATGGAACAGCCTCCTTTGCGAAAAAGTCTCAGTCGCTCAGTGTTAATATTTAATTAGAGGGAATCTAAATGAAAAAGAAAAAAAAAGATTCGGCGTTGTTAAACTTGTACACGGTAATAAATTTGTCTGTGTTTTGGACCTACACGGTTCCGCATTTACCCATGCAGCTGAATAAGGTGCATGCATAAGCAAGCTTCCCATCACTCATCACTCATTACTCTTGAGCAAGGGGAACACGAAGACAGGGAGAAAACAAAACAGAAGAAGCTAGGAAAAACTTCCACCTTAATAACAGTATGATATATACCGTTAATGGAAGCGTGCGGCAGGCGTCCTAAGAGGTTTTCGCGTGTCGCTCCGCCCCTTGTAGCGCCCGGTGTGCATGACGAATGAAATCAAGTCAGGATTGTGACGTCAGAGCCCTGCGGGTGCGTCCAAGAAGAAACGCCTTTGTCGCCACCCCGTCACTTCGCATCCAACAATGCATTCTATCCACACTTTTTTTCTTTTTTACTCGCTTCCGATTTCCATAACACAGTTTTGCCCCGTTCCTCACCGCACCACATTGGATGCTCTCTATTAGAAGCTGAACGACGTACGAACGCCAAAGTGAGTCCTGGCGCTGCTGTTGCTACACGGTTGGATGGTTTCCCCATTCCTACTTTTCATTCTTGGTAAGTGTTATAAGCCAAGTTATGCCTGTCCATAAAGTTCAAAGTTGGCTTGTTCTTAGCTGGTGCAAGTCTTTCCTTCGTAAGACTTGTTAGTATTCGTCATTTCAAATCGGCGGGTGACTTAATTTCATCCGCTAGAGCGTAAAAGGCAAATGGCCACTTGGGCACTTAGTCTAGTAGCAACCCGAGGCGTTCAGGCAGCTTAGGTTGCTTTTCCTTCTTCCAAACAGAGCTAAAACGGCGTAAGAGAGCTCCTGAAGTGACTCTTAATTCCAGCAATCCGCCTGTCAAACACCATTCGTACTGCCTTCCACGAAATCTTGACAGGATTCATCTCAGTCCTTAAAGTCCCTTCGGTTTCCTTTCTTGAACTCGGAAGTCTGGTACTAGGAAAAATCCAACATTTTGCTTTGACTTCCATAAGCCAACGCGTTCATTACCTGTTATTGTAAACGCGCCTATTAGATCTTGGTAAAACTCCATGGTGAAAGTACGGGACGTCCATTAAAGATCTACACAACAAATTAATCACGAAACCTGCATTGGCAACACAACAATTTTTATTTTTTAGTGTATTTTAATCTGATTATTTCTACGTTTGAATTAACAACGTTATTCAGAAATCAAGGATTATTCTTGTAAATCGGGACGGTACGAACTATGGCTTATTTCAAGGAATTCGTGCAATATTCGAGTCATGTTGCAAATACACAATATTAAAAAGAATATCTTCTTTTGAAAGAAATAAGAATATAAGGAAAATAAAACCATAAGATAAGATGAGAAAAAACTCATATTATATGCAATGAGTTCATTACATGTAATTCTATGTAACTCATTCCAATGCATGAATCGTTATCTTTAAAAAGAGACTAGAATAATCCACGATGTAAACCAATTACTTTCCGATATCTACAATCACACATCTCACGAGAGTCGAGCCTAGAAACTCCTTGATTAGAGTCTTTGGAAATCTCCCGCCAATTGGCCGTCAACGACAACTGGGTTTGCAAATGCGCAAAACAACACAGTTAGGATTCTCTACGTCTGGGAAACGATTTCACTTGCACTACCGACGATTTGAAGGTATAATACACACCGATAAGTTATGCACTCAACCTCCATTGAAACGCAACCTCTATTGAAAAAAATTGAAGCCATCAGATACGGCCATTATACTGAGGTCAGTTTTACGAGCATGAGTACTAAACCAGCAATAAAAGGCAAAAGAGAACAAAAAATGACGGCTACCGAGGGGTTACTACTTTTGTCGTGATTTGTGACCGATATCATCGCCAAGGGGTATCATCAGAACCCTAAAATCAGGGTCACTTGCTAGCAAAAAAGTATAAATAAAAAGGAGCATTTGCCTAGAAAAACTATTCGGTAGCCATAACAAAACCGACATGAATATCTAATGGAGGTAACTCTTGCCTTCGTTCCCCTTCTTCGCCTCCAAGATTGCCAAAAGGGCCTCCCAGGCCTTTTACAAGTACCCTGCTCCGCGACAGTGACAAAAAGCCCCTATCATGACCAACTTAGCGGCGGCAATGGAAAGCTAACAGGCTTCTTCGACTCGCTCTCCGAAGAGAAAAAGAGGATAAAAGAAGAAACAAACGACCAACCATTAACTATAGTAGAAATCGATGACGTCACTAATAGTACCAAGCTGCATAGAACAACAATATATCTTCTTTTCAATTGGGCACGTTAAAAGCCATTGCCACGAATACTCCCCGGAAATGATTACCTATAGTAACTCAAAGCTTCTTTTACCTATAATACACCTCAGACAGAAACCCAGCCTGACATTAACTGAACGACAACACGACAGTACGATAATATTGCCCTCATGGGCGTACTATATGACGAATCCAAGTTTAGGAAGCGATAATATTTTGCTAGACCTTATTAAGCGAATTATAGGTATTTCAAAGATTGAAGGCCATAAATAAACTTCTAAAACTGAGTAATCCGTCTTTCGTATGTGTCTGGGAATCGCTTTTGGCGTATTTTTCCGAAGAAAATTACTCTAAACACACTAATCAGTTATGATGTCACAGAGTATTCTTGACACGTCGAGTTTCACTGCGTAATATAGAGACGGAAACACTAGTGGATTGTGGCATTTCTGGAACCTTTTTGCCAAAATACCGTAGGGTCGTGGCTTGGATTACAAAAAATATGTATAGAGAAACTTTTTTGATCTTAAAATCGATTGCGTAGTTTATATAGGGACGGCGTGGCGGTGGATAAATACAATATGGTACAACCTGGCGCACATGAAATGGTTGAACATGAATAAAAATGGACCAAGGCGTTCTAAAAAACAGCTTTTTTAGAACAGAATCAAGTGCTGCCCTCTAAAGGGCCAGTGCGAGTGGTTAATTGTTGCCCGCTAAATGGCAAAAAAATGCGAATGGTTAGGAAGTCATTTGTCATTGGCAATGGCAAAAATTTGGGGCGAGGCGCGGAAATCATGGGAAATTTTTTTCTTTTTTGGTACGCATTAGTGTCATTACGGACGGATCCGACAAGATTATCTTTTCTTTTTACAAAGGATACACAATGACCATTGATGACAAGTTTCTTTTCTTTCTGTAAAGGGAATCATTTATACATGTTAGACGACCGCTATTTGACGGTAGACACGGTGTCGACGAATTGTTGGTTCGGTGACGGAGGCACAGTGGACGGTGCTGGGACTTGCGTTGAGCAAGCTGTCTGCCCTGCAGCCCACAATAAAAGAAAA
Organism: Lepidurus arcticus; assembly: GCA_003724045.1. Lineage (NCBI taxonomy): Eukaryota > Metazoa > Arthropoda > Branchiopoda > Notostraca > Triopsidae > Lepidurus > Lepidurus arcticus. Next base: position 28,280 of record RJJA01000065.1, on the reverse strand, counting down.
GAAAGGTTGGACATTTGAATCCATTTAAGATAGGTAATATGCCTCAAACTACTTGAACATCATGCCTTTTAATTGTCAAGTAAACTGATTTTTTTTACTGGGATACTTTTACGTTTTAAGGCATTTTGGGTTGCAGCACAACCACCATCTAGTAGCAGCAAAGCGAACTACGGAACACGTACACATCATGCCTTTCCCATGTCTGAACAATCGAAGAGCGGTGAACTTAAAAATTATGACATTCTTCTCATAACCAGAACGTAGGAATATTTTAAGTCTTTATCTGTCTTTTTTTTACTAGCTACTGAAATAATGTTCTAGGCTATGTGCTACTTGCCACGGAATTTACCCATTTCACCCTATGTCGTAATTAAAACATCCGCTAGATGACAGCAGCTTGTGGATGAAAGCGCTGTTTCGTTTTCATTCCGCGACATTTGATTCCGGACGTTCAAGTCAGGCTATTAATTCAATTGAAAGTATAGCACCAGCTGCAAGCAAACGGGCGCATGTGCCAAAGAATGTGCCCGTCGCGGCAAATCCATCACAAGCGAAAATTGAAACCACTGCATTCTTCTTTTCACATGCTTAATTAATGGGGTGCTATGCAGCCAGTGCTTTTCCACAACCAGAGGAAATTTTCGAACTGACATTGTATTAGCTTTTAGAACATTGTTTCTCTAAATGCCGGGCATAGCAACAAAACTAATTTGCAAAAAACTTGCCAAACTTGGAACCATGCTAACTAGGGCTTTTACCCTTTGCATTGTCTAAAGGCTCGTACCCTTCGTTTTGTATGCGTTCCTTGAACTTGAGGTAATTACGCTTCCGGTCAAAATGTTTCACCTGATGACATCACGCGTTCAGCCCCAGAGGGGAAAAAAATCAATATATTAGAGATAGCGGCTTTCACCGAACACTTTTAAATTAGCTAAATTAGGAAACTAAACCAACATATCAATCCCCTTCGCTTAAACAAATAATCTAAACGAAAACCATAGAAAAAGAGACCGAAAAGGGGGGCCCCCGGCCGTAAATAGGTTTCTCTGTCGAGGAACTTGGCAGCCTGTTTTCTAAACATTAAAAAACGATACATTTTACCTTCATGACAGCTGTCGCATGTTATGTTTATCTTCACTGCCATTTTTTCTGCTTTTTAATGGTTTTTAAATCCTATTTTTAGACCAACAGGATGCGCGAAGACAGCCACCTTGGCAATCGAGGCCACCGGGTGGCAACTCAGACAAACTGGGGCCCCCCAAAGTTAGTACACATTCTTCGGCAAATTTAACCAAACGGAAACCAAAGAAAAGAAAACGTCCTTGTTTAATTAACGAAACCCTTTTCGGTCTGAAAGGCTTCGGTTCTCTAACCTAAGTTTAAGTACACAAAACATTAAAAAGTTGAAATTACCCATTGCGCAGGACAGGCAGTTTCGTATAATTTACGCAGCTCGACGCATTTCTCGTTCTGCTCACCACTCTTATCCAAGCACTCCCAATAACGATCCCGAGCATCCCAACACCGTTGACGATCCGCTTTGCTTGGAAAGGACATCTTTTGTGTTCCTAAGTTGGCAAATATGTCCTTTTTACTCCCCAATTTAGGAATCAGCGAAGGGAGACGGAAAGACGAAGTAAATTGTATCGGCCCAAAACAGTTTCTCCCGATGCAATTCACTTCAGCATGTTTTCTGGTTCATACAAGAATCACAAATAGAATTGTTTAACACAAATTAATCAACAAATTTAATTAACAAAATAAATCATAATCATAACCTAGGAAGCTATGTAGTTTATAGTTAAGACTTGTAAGCTATTCCTGCAAGGTTTTAGCGTTCCCTATGACCCTTGAAAAGCACACAACTGCTCTAATATATGTGCGAGGACTTGTCTCTAAGAAAAAGAGATTCAATGTTTTGACAAGAAGCACTGACGTCACAACTACTATCGTTAACACGCGTGGGACACAGAATGACAGCACCACCGGAGTCCGATTGATTAAAACACGTTTTTCTTGCCCTGATGCTTACCTTCAGACACTTTCAACCCATCGCATGAGACAACGTTCGAAAACTACGTAACCGATTTATAAACACCTAAAGCTATCGTTAACAAGCTAAAGCTATATGCAGTTAACACTTCAGTATTCATAATGGTAGAGGGAAAAGAAAATTACTTCGAAACAAAGATGATACTTTACAGCATTATCTTATTTACAAGGCTCATTTTCAAGTTATTATAGCAATCGAACCTATCGTAACGCCATTGTTGCACACACATACACAAACCATTATACCTTACACACTGGCAGAAGAAACAAACTTGTAAACAAACCAGCTTCTACATCAACTCACCCACGCGGTTATTCTTCGAATGTGTCAAACTAAATGCTTTTATAATAGAACTCTTAACCGCAAAACTTTCAAAATCGAATATACCAAAGTAGAAACGTAAAAATTAATATATTAGCGTCTATATAGCTTATGAAATAGTTTAAAGAATTCTTCTAAACACCATTTGTCGAAAAAGAAACAAAACGAACAAAAAAGATAATCGATAATAAACACTGGTAAAAATGGGCAAGATTTATATTGCTAATGCTTAGCTTTAATACCGTGTCTAGTTTATTTTTTTTCAAGACCCAACGCCTCTTATCTCACTAACAAAGAGCCTCTACACTAGCGCGAAGAACACTGGGCCGAGATTTTCTACGCTAACGCTTTTAAAATTAAATGTGAACCGGGTCCAGCACGAAAGCTTCCTTTCGCGGGACTGTGCTCCGTCTTTCATTGACTTCAACTTTTCATTGAGGTGGCCCATGTTATAAATAGCTACATGTGTAAACTGTAAACGCCACAAGACTGGTGGGTAGCGATAACTATAGCGCTGAAGAGGTAGTATATAGCCCCCAAATTGTGGCCTGCTTTATGGGACAAAAATCCTGTAAGCAATGGAACTGGGCACCTTCCACTTGTCATACTCTCTGATAAGTCCTCGCACGTGTGCAAAATTTGTTGCTTGCATTCCCGTCTGCACCTCCAAAGCATTCCTATCATCGCTTTTAAGGACCCAAAGTTATGCGCATGGGCAGTGCTATAAATCCTGGCTATTTTGCATTCGGACCCTTCAGAACGACACAGCATTCAGCAAACATTCCGCTCTTTCCTGCTAAACCCACGTCATTTTTCTTTTGGCACCTTGGAAGACTATTTTCAGATAATTCTTGCGTAAGACCCAGCTTATTTTGAGCCTATAGGTCACTAACATTGCTGAGCTGTTTGGCGTCGATAAAAGTTTCACGTCAATGAAGCAATCAAAGTCTTGTTAACATTCAGACGAATGAAAATAAAAACGTTCCCCCACTTTGGTGTTGCAGCCAAGATTGGCTGGGCTTCATCAAGACCTCCCAACTGGATGCGATATCCGGGCCAAAAGTGGACACTGGACGGATTCTATGATGCTCGAAATAAGTTCAACAAGTTGCTATAGCCGCTCTTACGCCGAAACGCACGAGTTAATTTTAGCTTACGGCCAGCTGCTACGACGAAGAAATGGTTCTAATGCTCATGAACTTGGTTCCCAAGATAAAACTGATGGGAACTGAGAAAAGAAGACAAGCGCGAAAATGAGAGGTGGCAGCCTAGGGGTGGGAGGATGGCTGTGTCAGCTTGAAAGTCATAAGTTTGGGAGCCAACGAGACTGAAACGAGCATCACAGTTCTTCTCTAATGACAACTATTTCCGCCGTGAACATGGCACAGGTATTGAGTCGTGGGGAAAAAACAGGCGCTAAATTACAAGAGAGTAAATTTAGGTTTGGGGTTTTTGGCCACAGCAGTTTCGTACCACATCCAAGCATCTCAGCAGACCAGACTACCCACCAATACAAGAGAATTTTTGCAAAGCTTAATATAGAACAGCAATATACGAGAAAAGGGTTATACTGAGAAGCAAACACCAAAACCAAATTTAAAATATACTCTGCTTGGTGAGTAACACGTACTATAGCAAACTGCAACCAAAATGAGCTTCCTGATAATTAAATGGGGCACAAAAACGTCTACTCCGCCCAGTTTTAGAACACTATAAGACCAAACGAAGTCAAAAACTGTAATAAAATATTAAGATTTTAAGATAGTTTGGACTTGTGATTGGAGGAATTTCCACTACTTGTAATAATAAAGGGCAGTTTGTGCGCCCCAAATAATCGTCAGTCAACCCATGCTGTAATATGTACCTATACAAGATACGATTATGTCCCTTTTACGCTGTCTATAATTTATATGTATATTTTCGTCAACTTATTGACAAATAAATAACTCGTATTCCTACCTTTTGGGATTTGAATAATAAACGTCTTGTCTTGTAAAGTACGCCACGGAAGCCCTAACTTGTGCTTATTGCCGCGTGTGTCCGGGTAGATGTTAAACGTGCACTTCCAAGTCAAAATGTCAAAATAAACGCAGACGTAGGGCAAGTATACGGTCTTAAACAGACCGTAGTATAATAACGCGCGAGAATAACGGCGCTTAACCCCCAGACCTACAGACAAAATACAAGATTAGCTTCACTTCCCGTGTGAATAAATAGCACAAAATGGTCAAAAAAATTAAAGAAACAAAGCATATAGTTCAAGACATCATGCAAGTATACATACGATACATTAAACTAGGGGAATGTATATAATCTTGCCTAGGAAGCACGGAATATGGCATAATTAAATGCTTTAAAAATGTATTTACCTCAAATTAATAATGTTATTTAGTTACCGTTTTGACTGCACTGTTATGTTATTTAGTAGTTTCTTGCCATACGTCAGGAAGCGCGGGAGCTGATTTGTTTTATATTACAGCCGCTTCAGTAGTCCAAGGGGAGCTTGGCAGCACCATGCAGGCGCTCTTTTCTTTTAGGTTTAAAAATGCGCCCTATTCTCAGAACATTCTTGCCCATTTTAGTTTCAAACATTTGAAAACGCTAACAGCTCCTAAGATAGGAAGTGTAAGGTGCTGACTGTTAGTGTTTCGTGAAATTTACCTTTATTTTCATCTCTAAAGCTAAATGAATCGGAATTCATCACATTTATCATTACGTAAGTCCAGCTTTTTAGTCCTTCTAAGCTTAACAAACTTTCCCGCCTTTTCCCCCCCGATGCATGGGTTCTGGTTCCGAACCTCGTGGCCTGTTTAACCAAACAAGAACTGTTATATTGTTGATAAATAGCTACGATCTAGTTTTTGAACATTCTATTGCTTTATTACTCTTGCCGAAGTTCGATTTCCTTGACCCTTGGTTCACTTTGTTTTGCACAAGGTAAGCCTGTTCATATTTTTTTATCGCGCAATGGTACACATAATCATTTATCTCTTATAGGTTATGAGTCATGTTTATTGTATCTGAGATGTGAGTGAGATGAAGGATGGTATGTGTTTTTTTAATAATTTAGTAACATATGAAAGCCAAATCTTATACAACAATATTTAACATTCTGGCTTGAATCTGCCGTTCATAGGCTGCGAGGAAATGCAGACATTTTTTCAAAAAACCCAACTCGGACAACTTAGGATCGGGCTCCCTTTTGTCATCCAGAGCTTTCGCTTCCTTGTCTTCTTCTGGAACGATAGCAGAGCAGTTGAGTGACAAGTGATTATTATTTAAACTAACGAAGTTTGAATATTGTTGCAGAATAGATCCCAAATCTTCTTTGGGTTCGATTAAGCTGTCATCCGTATTACTTCGTTTTCTCCTCCCGAAGAAAGGTAACACCATAGCTACCGTGGGTAGCATACTGAGCCCCAAAGCCATTAACGTATTTCTGCCGCTGTTTCTGTTGCCAGCATTATTTGGAAGATTGGGAAGAGCCGTGGCTTTTGCTAAGGGAGTCCTTTTGGTGGTTGTAGGGGCGCGAGAAGAGGGTACGCTAAAGATACTGGACGGAGAAGCTGCCGGGAAGGCGTCAAGGAAGAAATCCGGCAAAACCGCTTCCAAGTGTGGACTTCCGAATCCTACGACTGGCAACGAAGGCTTATAAGACGTATTATTGTTACTAGGTACAAAATGCGCGCCTTTCTTATTGCCGTTCTGGCTATGCTGTCCTGGTTTATTTTTATTAGGGTCTGTGTTCGTGACCTTGATCACGCCTTCGTAGTTATGGTTACCTACACCTCCGTACAAACGTGTGGTATGCGCTTCTGGTGGAAGCGTCCAGAACGTGGGGAGCCAAGGACTGTACGTAGTAGTGGTATAGGGACGATGTGTACTTTGGTAGTAGGCAGCAGGAGTTGGCTTTTGAGTCAATGAGCTTAGCAACTGAGGGTTCTTGTAGGTCAGCATTTCCAGGACTTCCGGTGGAGCGTCGGACACGTGCATTGTGTCGCCATCTGTGAGATCCATACCTTGGAACATGGAAATGGGTACTTTCTGCTGACCCATGAGTGTCAATTGTCCTCCTATGTAATTCCAAATGTTCACAATGACGTAAGATCGGTCATCATTGTTTGCATTCGGTTTGGGCGGGAAGGAAGGCCCCCGGGCAGGTTTGTTGTCGATTAAGTACACTAAAGTAGGGGGTGTGGTGGTTAGAGGTTTGGCAGTAGACGTCAACGGGGGTTTCTTGTAATAATCGTACAGTGGGTTGAGGGGCGTCGGCGGCTTGTGGAGATTTTCCATATAAAGGTCGTGCTCCATAACTTGGATACTCGTCTGAGGTCGTTCGTGGTACTTTTGTCTTGGAGGTAATCTTGCAATAGGGCTGATAGTTCTGGAAGTGGTACTAAAGTACTGGGGAGGGCGTGGATATCGAGTTGGGAAATTGGGTTTGGCCGCTAAAGGGGCAAGAGTCTTAGACGTGGTAGTAGAGTCGGGGTAGTCGTAGTAGTCTTCGGAAGGTGGTTGAGGGGATGGACTGTCCCCATAGTCGTAGGGACTATCGTCCAAGTCGGAGTTGGCAGGATTTTGGAACTGGTACCCTGGCTTGGGTACCCACCAGAGGTTCCCACCGTCTGCCACGTCATTGCCCATAACCGTCTTTTGCTTAGAAACTTCCGTATTAGAAGTCGTCCGCTTTCTTGCGAAGGGACTAGCGTATGTAACAGTAGTGGTCTGATCTTTATAATCCGTCTTGTCAGGCGCGTACATGGGTCCACTCGAAGTGGGTACGGAGGTTATGTATTTCGTCGAAGACGAAGCGGCTATTGTTTTGATCCAGTAATCCATTTTCGAAGTTGTGGTTTGTTGCGGCGTTGGAGTCGGGAGGACAGTTGGTAGGCTAGTAGTCATGTACTTGGACCGGTGGTCTGTCTTGGGTTTGGTGGCGGGTAGAGTCGGCGCTGGCGTCGTTGTAGGGAGAGTCTTAGCCTCGTACTTAGTCCAATCTTCGAATTGGGTACTGTTAGATAGCGGTGTTGTTGTACGCCAAGTGGTGCGGGCTGCAGTATCATATTTAGTCCAGTGAACCTTTTCTGAATTGGTAGTCTGTAGTGGTGGCGCTAGCGTCATGATGGGTACAGCTATGTCTTTGGTCCAGTAATTCGTTCCCGGCTGTACATGGGTGGAACTAGTCTTGTAGGAGCTGGTAGAGTAGTATTGATGTGGAGCGATGGTACGGGCGGGGGTCGTCTTAATGGGCAAGTTGTTAAACTCTGGAGCGGGCGTGGTCGTCGGTTTAGCTTTACTGACCCCGTAACCGTTACTTGCCTTAGCCCAGTGAACGGTGGTTTCGCTGGGTGTACTGGCTAGCCCTGTGACCCGCTTTTCTGCTTTTATTCCGCTAACTGGTGGATCACGGGTCTGTAGGGGTTTCCAGATCGACGCATTTGCCACGGGTAAGGGCTTGGGCCAGCTTAAGGTAGTACTTTCGGGAACATGGGTCGTGGTTTGCCAACTGGGCGCGGGAAGGCGTTTCCTTAACCAGGGTCGTTTGGCAGAAGGGTTGTTATGAGGCTCGATTATTAGTCGTGTAATGTTGGTATTCCCGATCGTTTGCACAAAGTAGGAAGAACCAGGAACTTCTTTGATCTTGATTGATCCTTGCGGTGTTCCATCATCGATTACCTTCGGTCTGGGTACCCTTTCAACTATGGCCATTCCGGCAGAACGCACATTCCCTTGCTGGGGCGAAACAGTCTTAAAATTCTCTTCATTGTTTTGGCTCGATGTCTCCGGGAAGTCGTCTGATATTACAGGAAAGATCTTGGGCTGGTCGGGGAAGGTATCGTCGCCAAAGTTTTCATAATCTGCTGTAACTGACTGCGAAAATTCGGTTGTGGAAACTTCGGGGTTTGGAAGACTCGGGTTTTGCGTCACTAAGTACTCCAAGAAGTCACTAAGGTCCCAAACTTGATCTTGTGAGTCGGAACTAGAAGATAAATCCAGTTTGCTCATTAGCACGCTAATTAACACCACACTAATAACCTCCTTGATTCGTTTCATTGTCTCGGTTTTCCACTTCTCACAAAATTCTTCAGAAAAACAAAGTATTATTAACTTCAACTTGTGGTTTGGTATGGTTGTCAAACATCATTGTTTTTACCACAAGTCTGGTGTTTTACACTAATGGAGACTAAAACTAGCGTTAATTAGGGTACGTTTCAGAACCACAAGTAGTTTTCCAATACCAAACCCTCTCCTGACGTCTACAATAGTAGACTGATCGTCTGTCCACTAGCTGTATAACTGGCTTTTTCCACCTGGTTCGTTTAATTTGTTCGTTTAACGTTCAAAAGGGACGAATGAAAAGGACGTCGTATAACGTAACGCTTTGTTGACTGTTCCGGTCCGGGTACCTATAGCGGGTACCTATAGTGAGTTGCGCGGCCACTTTGCCGTGAAGTGACCGGGCGCAGTAGCTACCTTAGTAAAATATATAAGAAAAAAAGACTAAAGAAAAAAAGACTAAAGAATGGCAGGCCATCGAACTTCCAAGTGCTTGTCGACCAATTATGAGAAGTAACGGACAACCAGATGCTACTAAGGGACTCGGTTAACTTTTTCACAATGTGACTGCGTCATTGCCCATGACTTTCAACGGCGTGAAACCGTGTGTCAGCAAGACGCGACCAAAGACACCCCTCCTAATGTGGCTATGTGGGAATCATTCCCAGACCCTCGCAGCGAACTTAACGGTGCTTTGCAAGTTCAGCATTCAAGTTGTATTAAAACAAACTGTTAATCTCTATTTACATGCTCTTTGTTTCATTTACTATCCCACCGTTTAGCCCGCAGGCATTTGTCAAACGAAATGTTCAGTTTTGACGAAGAAGAAAGGCAAGACATTCAAATCTTTTTCAAATGGCTAGTTCCTGCCATCTTGTAGAAGCGAATTTTTCGTTTTCGATTAGACAGCTGAGGATTAAGGCCATGTCTTCCCAAGCTAATACCTGTTTGGGTTGACTTCCTGCTCTTCGAATGAACCGCGAACTGCGCTTGAGACGACCTGGAATGCTTAGGTCCGAGAAGGTCACCATTAGATAAAAAGGGATTACCATGGCTATGGGGGCCAGGACTAATTGAGAAACGCCTAAAGCGGCCAGGAAAGCAGTTATCATAGGGATTCCAACCATTATAGTGAGAAAGAGTTGTTGTTTAGCCTCCGGAGTTTGTTCTCGAAGGGCTCGAAAGAGGCTACCGAGTATCCCGGCCTTTTCTTTAAGAGGAGTGAACGCTAGCATTAATCCTTTGTCTACAGGATCGTTCTTGTCCATAATCTGGGGTTGCGGAATTTTCTTAGGGGGAGATTCTGTTTGATAGTGGTCGTAGTGGCTTGAGGTTACGGGAGCGAGGTAATAAGGGTAGACGGGGTGATAGTACGGGTGCGGGGAGTACCACGTGTGGTTCCTTACAATGAATATGTCGTCAGGGATCTGCACTGCTGGGCGAAAAGGCTCATCTTCATTCATAGGTCTTTTTGTTCTGGGAATTGGCGGTATTCGAATTGTAGTTGTAGCTGTAGGGCTTGTTTCGGAGGGTACGTGGCCTCCTAAGCCTGCTGGAGATAACATGGAACTGCTGTCCGTAGTTAGCAGCGTGGCGAGTATCTGAGCGGACAGTTCAGCTGTGGTTTGCTTATCTGATTGCTGTGATAACTTGTGCAAGATGATGGCCACGTTCTGGACTGCATCAGCGAGTTCTTGAAGTTCTGGAGTTAGGGTTGCATGGTCCTGGTTATAATCAGCATTATGATTGGATCCTGTAACTGGAAAAGGCAGTTTGGATTGGTATCCGTAAACCTCGTCATTTCGGTCGGCTACGGTGGCATGATCCGGATGAGGACTAGATGGCGTTTGGGATGCATCGCGCTCTTCTAGAACGTAAGCAAAGATGGCGTTAGTGTCGCTTTATGACGTAAATCGGTCATGAGATTAAAATGGTTTATGTATTGTTTGTTTTTATCGAAGCTTAGAGAAATGCATTATTGAGTATTTGAGCTTCTATATTATAAAATTACATAAAAATGGATGTTACTTAATACTTAAAACTACTAGTATTGATTTAATAAAAGATAGTTTACGAATGATCAGCGGAAATGTTAAAGGGCTTTGGCTGGTCGAAGAGTGGAGAAAGAGCCATTCAAGTGGGTGGAGCCCGCGTTCACTACTCGCAGGTTTGCTTTCAAGTAAGGGAGTCAATGCTTGGGCAGTAAGTGAAGCAGAAGAAGACACCAAGGGCGTAATCGCGCCTTCAATAACCCTGGGAGGATGAGTAAATCTGTTGTGCATGTCAATAGTTCCAATGGACGTTGTTGACTCCGGGTCCAAATCAGACCCTTCGACCAAAGTAGACAGGTCTAATGAACGAGACGATGCAGATGGCTGTAGCGGCGAATCTGCTAATAAAGGGTCCATTAGCAGTTTTTCATAAACAGGTCCATTCCTGGGGAATTGAGCACCCCGGAAGTGAATACTTGCTGGTAGTGTTTCGGGTAATGATACCAAGATGCAAAATACCACAGCAAAGTGAAATATTTTTAAGAAATTTGGCATCTCAAGTGCATCTTTACTACGTATCTATGCATTAGCTTATAGTGTCACTTGAAAACAATAACTGCAAAGGATCATGTACATAGTAACTAATAGCACAGTAATAAATCCAGGTTTAATCCAGGTCTTCCTGTACAGGGTACACTGCTGTTTTTACGTGTACCGCTCGCCTGATAAGCTTTCCAACTAGCAAATCCAGTGTTCAGGTTATGACGTTTGTAGTCGGTGGTTTCCAGACAACTGCGCATTGCGGTTATTTGACATTTAACGACCCAAAAGTGTTATTTCCGAAAATCTTCGCTTTCAAAACGATACTTATTTGTTCCTCGGCTGCCAAGTGACACGCCCCTAAAGGCTTAAGCATTACTACTTCACGCTCAACATACCACTCACTTCCTCTTTCTTTTCTGGCTGCTTGCTTCCCATCGAAAATTTCGTCAAGTCATTTTTTATGCTTCGCTTACGATCAAGCTGTAGTTTCTGGCCTGCTTTAAATATAAATAGCAAAACTAAAAGTACATATTTAAAAAAGGATGTATCCGGTTCAAATTCATGAGTTTCACTGAAAAACATTCGGAACTAACAGCTAGTAAAAAAATAGGTCGATCGAGAAATAAATATATTAGTTCGTATATTCTGTGGAAAAGAAGATCAGAATTACGGAAACGTTCCCTCCCCCTCCCCGTAAATACAACGGTTGGAATGCTTGATATGTACACGATTAATTAGAAATAAGTTAAGTGTTAAGCGAAAAGTCTAGTGTCGAGGCTTCCAGCGGTTCATTTGGCGCTGACGTCTATCGTACAGTTTATAGTACACGGGTTCCTTCTCATATTCAGTATCGGGGTTTTGATAGCAATTGGCGAAATTGTACTGATTGGATCCCGCCCAGTCATTGTCGTACGACGCCCCGGAGTACCCATTTTTCTTTTTGTACGTTGGCGAGTTACGGCGGCGCTTCTTGCTGAGTAAAAAGGGTAGCCAGAAGGGTGCTAGGGCAGCAGCGCCGTAGGCCACTGCCGCAACCGCGAACCCTGTGGCGGGTAGCGCCGCGTTACTTAAAGTTGTATACAATGAGGGTGCGGAAGAGGAAGAAGAAGAGGAGGAGGAAGAACCTGCACTAACGGAGACGGAGGCCCCAAAGGGATATATACTGGCTACCTGGGATTGTGCAGGGCTGTTGGCTTGGAAGTTAAGAATGTTAGCCAAGGGCGAAATGGATAGTGTCAGGGGAGAGGGAGTTTCCTCTGCTAAGAATCCAACGAAGGTTCCGCCATCCGCAGCGGTCGCTTGAGTGTTGGCTTCCACGACAATTGCGCTGAGATCCGGCTTCTTTTGATTATTGAAAGCACTAAGCCCTGGGAGAATAAACTGAGGGGCGATGGTAGAGGTCGCTGCTTCTACCGCGGTCTGAGGGCTTGTTGAGCTAGACGGTGCTTCTTCTTCTGCTACAACCGCTTCGAATTGGGGGACGAATTCCTCGAGATTGGTAGGCTTCTTATTGGTAGGTTGGGTCACCACGTCGTTTTCGAGCGAATAGTCTTCATTTTGTAAGTAAAGGTACTCAACACTGTCTCCGCCAGTATTAGGTTCGATGTTGAAAGAGAAATTGGGTCTGGTGTTGAAGCTATCGAAAGGTAGATCAATGATATCGGTCGCGGAGTTCACTAAATGTAAACCGCTGCCACTGAGGGTTGTGCTATACGGGGTAGAAGTCGAAGGAGGCTTGTAGGTAGTTATAGGTTTGTCTGTTGTTGTACTCTTGTCTGTAGTCGTTGGTTTGTCGGTCGTCGTAGGTTTGTCGGTAGTAGTACTTTTGTCTGTAGTTGTTAGTTTGTCGGTAGTAATAGGTTTGTCGGTAGTAGTACTTTTGTCAGTAGTTGTAGGTTTGCCGGTCGTAGTACTTTTGTCTGTAGTTGTTGGTTTGTCGGTCGTCGTAGGTTTGTCGGTAGTAGTACTTTTGTCAGCAGTCGTAGGTTTGCCGGTCGTAGTACTTTTGTCTGTAGTTGTTAGTTTGTCGGTAGTAATAGGTTTGCCATTAGTAGTACTTTTGTCAGTAGTTGTAGGTTTGTCGGTAGTTTTAGGCATATCGGCTGAGCTTGGATTTACGTCGTTCTCAGAGGTCTGATCCTGTGAGATTTGGTTCAGCAAGTCGTAATAACTGGAGTATAAAGTCGAGTTCTCGGCCAGGTCTACCGGTGTTGTACTCATGGGTATGTCGGTCGTAGTGGCGCTGTGGGTGTACTTCAGCGTGAGCAAACTGGCTGAAGAAGGGAATAGTGACGTGGCTGGCCGGGTTTGCTGATTACTGGGTGGGATTGGAGTACTATCTGCTGTGAGGATGATGTTTGAAAGTTGTTGATTGGCTTGCAGCACGTCGGATACCAAGGAGGAGCCGGTCAGCGTTCCAAGAGCAGCTCCGCCAGTGACAGGCATGGAAGTAGTGGTACTAGTGGTAGTATTGGTACTACTTGCAGTACTAGGCGAAGTCGAGGGCCTGATAGTTGTTCTAGTAGTTGGAATATTCCGTAAAGTTGTAGTTGAAGGCGCAGGGCTTGTAGTACTGGGGGGAGTAGACGGAGGAGCCGAAGTTGATGTTGAAATGGTAGAGAACTCTACGCCAGAGACTATAGTTGCCGGATCTGGGACAGCAGAATAGTAAGAGCCGGTACCGACCCACTGTGGAGCTGGTGTTGTGTACTTAGTAGTCAAGTTAGTCCGGATGGGGAGGGGGTTAAAGAAGTTTTGGATCGTGATCAAACTTGACGACGGACGGGGTGTTGAGCCATTCCGCGTAGGGTTAAAGGAACTGCTTGAGTTGCGCTGTAAGAAATATATATTAAGCTGTCCAGGATTAGTTAAGTCAGTACTGTATGGCGTCGTAGTCGGAAGAGGGCGACGCGAGCTTGAGGGTCGAGTTCTGGTTGTTTTAGGAGGTAAGGTATTGGGTATTTCATTGGGGTTGATAGAATATTCATCCGGCACGGGTCTACGGGTAACTGGAGGGTCCGTATACAGAACGTACGGTCGTGTCCAAAGTTCTTCTGTGGTCGATTCCAGGGTAGTTGTACGCGGGTTTTCCTTGCGAATTGATAGGGAAAAGTTGCTTATCGTGTTGATATTATTGATGGAAAAGGTGGGTCGGATGACGGGGTTTGCGATGAAGGGCTTAACAGTATAGTTTTCGATGGGGCTGTTAGTAAGTGCACTGGCAAATGTTTGTCGCAAAAATGGGAACGCGGTTACGGGCTCTGCGGCAAATACTGTGTCCGTTGTTACGACTGGCCGACTTGAGCTGGTGGTTAGGGTTGATTCGCCAGTTTGAGGAGACGTGGCAGTGCCACTATTCGCGGCAATTAACAAGGCTGAACCGATCGGTTGCCCTACTGCTGCTGAAAACGAGGCAGGCGTAACGGAGCTATTGAGGGCGACAGAAGGCGTGTTGAGAACAAACACCTCGTTTTCTAAATCGGAAGAACCATCCACAAATTTACTTAAAGTCGATTGCACGAAACTGGCTACCAAATCCAGGTCGCCCGAATTGGACACGGGAAGAACGTGGAAGGAATTGGATGACGGCTTGGTAGTCGACTTCGAGTTGGAATTTTCGACAGCAAAATTACCGCCTGCTGGCCTGGTATTGAAAATGGAATCAACATCGTTGGTCGTAGGCTTGTAGCTTGAACCTACAGTCGTCCTGCCCGTAAACTGCTCCGGGATCGACTCTGGTACGAAGGGGCTACTAGGTCGAGAAGTAGTAGTAATAGGAGACGTAGTCGTAGAAGAAGTCGAAGAGGTAGTAGTTCTAGTCGAAGACAACGCTGAAGGTAGGGGTCTTACAGTGAACCGTTGAGGTCGTCCTGTAAAAAACTGCGTATTGCTTGCATTCGGTGCTCGCCACTCGTTGAGTCGATCATTGAGTTGCTGTCTAGTTCCGCTAGAGTACTTTTGACCGGACAGTAACGCTAACCACGGGTTGGCGTCGCTCGATGCTGAGTTCTGCGCCGAGCGACCGGTTGCTTCAAACAGGGGTACGTTGGGCACCATCTTCTGGATCGAGTCCGAGAAATAGTCACCCGATTCTTCCGTCGAACGTTTTCTCCGGCGACCCGCTAAAGCCAATAAAGCTGGTATCCATTGTGGTCCGTACATGAAAGCTGCACCGATAGTCGGGATGGCAGAGAAACCAATAGCTTTCATTGCATTGGACATGGTTCTTTTGGTAGTAGTGATGGGCAGTTCTGAGGTTGTGGTAGTTACCCCGCTGGCAGAGTCAACCGTCGAAGGGATTGCGGTCCGCTTCAACGGTGCCGTGGAAGTAGCAACAGATTCTTGGGACGGTGCCGTGGTGGCTTGGAACAGGTTGTGCGGTGTATCTTCCGGGTTTTGGGTGTTCGAGTTCAAGTTCGGACGAGAGTATTGTCCATTGAGACTACCATCATAATAATTGTGGAAAATGCTGACGTCATCTACAGCATCTGCTGCCAACTTGCTTGGTCTAGACGGAGTACGATTGATGATCCCCAAGTTACCCGTCATATGAATCGCGTGCTGTTTTTGATGGTCCGGAGAGTTAATCAAGTGGAGCACCATTTTATTTCGTCCAGGACCCACGTTCCCATTTCCCACCATAGATGCAAGATCTTGATCTGACTTGTCGTGGTAACTGGGTACAGTAATGTCTTCCGTTTTGTCCCTATTTGGGATGTCCTCCATTGGTAAGGGGTAGACTAAGGATCGTACGAATAATTGAAACAAATTAGAAAACAAACGGATACAATTTAAAAAAATAAGAAACTGGTACTAGGCGAAATGACACAAAAGCCAGGTTAATTTTACTTTAAGATCATCCTTATATTCAAATAAAAATATACGCTTTAATAAAAACAAATGCGACCGATTTTCACCAAAGGACGCCATCTTTGGGAATGAATGTCAGCTTAGAAGGCAATGTGCTCGCAAAAAACGTTGCTGTTTACAAAATCACTGCCTACATTGTTAGAAATAATTGGGTTACTTAAAGTTTATATTTTCAAGATGAAAGACTTTTTAAGTATGCATATATGGAAGTTATAATTTTCGGGGGGTTTTGTGCCATATCAACCGCTCGAGAATGCGTAATAGTGTTACTTAGAGCGAGACTGGGCCGTAACGGCCCGTTCGACGGCGCTGAGTTGCCGTGTCGGTTCCTAGCTTCTTGGCCATGCTCGGTTTGCATTACCAAACTCCCTGAACCTTCAACTTCGCCGTTACCTTTAAGTAAGCAAACAAGTAAAGTCAAACAACGTAAGTATGTCATGTTCCATCCTTTAATCCTTTTAATCGTACTTATTGTCTGCTCACTGGTAAACGGTGCAGCATGATTGAGGTTAATAGTTCCACATAGCAGCCATATCATCGCTCCAATAGCGATCCACATTGTCGCAGTTTATTACACCTACAAAAGGTGGAGCTATATTAATGTCACGCTTGCTGAACTCGTTCAACTATAAAAAAGACACGATAAACGCATTTAACCATTTAAACATGTAAAAGGAATTAAAGAAGACAAAGAAAAAACTTTAGGGCATCTTGGCCATGAAGTCCACGTGGAAATCCTAAGCTATTTCTAACGGAAAAGGAAGAATACCCAGTGCTGCAAACGCTTTTTGTGGCGACCCTTAAAATAAAAATCACTAAATAAAAGAAAACATGCTGTGCTGTGATAAACACTGAAAGCACGAGTTCCAACAATTCCCTGTCCGACTGACCATGCCACGGCCAGCTGCTCGACCGTCATTATCGCTTTATGCTGAACCATCCTTCCATGACAATTGAAGATGACAGAACTATTATTTGTGTACTTTTATGATGCATCATTAAATAATCTACCCCAAAATGTAGGTCAATATTACGTTTACTCGTGCATATACAAAAGAGACTCCCGTACCCCCCGAAAAATCTCGTAATCGAAGCCAAACGTGTTTTTTGCCAAATTGACTTAATTATTACAAGCAAGACTATGGTAAGCGCGCCACATGCTTAACTTGTTAAGCTGATTGGCCACAGACAGTGTAAGCTAAACGAAGTAGCGACAGATCTCCCATGATACAATGGAAGTAAAGAAAAAGTCCCATGCATATGTGGTTTAGATTGATCGGAATTTGAACAGGAGTGTAATGTAACGTAAGACACATTATTTCAATGGTTTCTGGATTGTTTTTTTCGCGTTTGTCGAGTTAACCATGTTAGAAATCTTTCGGATAGTTCACATATGTGTGGATGTAGTTGCCGTATCATTTCCCCCGTTTTCTTAAATACGTATTTGTCCCATTTTTTCTTTTAGAAATTCCTTCCGCGTACTCTGGATTCGCGTCTTTAAATTTTCCCATTTTTTGTCGCTTTTCTAGACACGCTTCAGAACTCTGTACATTTTTTTGCGATCATTACTCGTTTTCCTTATTGGTCATTTCGATCTACTTATTCCACTTAACAAGGTCCCGCGATTTCTTTAAAACTTTAATATGATCCCAAAAGGATCCCAAAAAAATTCAAGTTTAATTTTTGGTAATTTAATTCACATACTCAGGAGATATTTTAACTGTTAGTTGTCATATTATACAGTTATCGAAAAACGATCAGGGACCAGTTGCCCAGGATGACTTAAGCGCGTTTTTCACTTGACCTTCAATTTCAACATTCAAAAGCCCATTCAAATGTAAGAGGAAAAATGACTTAAAGTCAACGTGTGGAATGGACCCTGGTTAGCAGAACAAATTCTGAACATGGAATTTTGCAAGATGCTCAAACTTTTAATAAAAAGAAGAAGAATACTAAGTGAAATTTCTCACTAATTTTGGGTAAATTAAAAATCCGAGTTCACGTTTCCGTATTGGAGTCAACCAAAGACGGTAAGACACTACACGGCACGGGTCTGTAGTATAATAAGTCTCTCCACTAAAAGCACCACAATCTGGTTTCGGTGCACTTGTGCAGGTGAATGCACGAATGCGTTGCCTGTCGCTTTTGATGACGAAGGAAGGCTCGGGCGAACAGCAAAAATCCAGGAAGCTATGAAACTTAACCAACGAGCAACTGAGGAGGTCTGAGAACGCTCCCGTTGCTTCTTCTGCTTCTACTTGTAGACCTGCACCTGCCTTGCTTGGTTGAACACCCGCGAAAAGCTCACACTTTTCTTCATGTCTTTTAGTTTTAAGTATCTACCTTCAGGTGTCTGAAGGCCGTTCTAATTTTTTCGTGCGGGTCAGATCTTATAGGCCTATAAAGTTTGGAGGGTATAGGTCGAAAAGACGAGGCAAAAGTTTAAACGCAAACGAGTTTGGAAACTCATTACCCATAATTTTCCCCGGGCAGCTGAAATTATTGCGTGCAAGATCTGACAGGCCTATTTCACCAGCAGCCATAACGGCAATTTTTCCGTAACAAGCTTCCACATGCTTTGCAACATCTTGGGCCTAAAGAAGTTGTAAATTATTGCTAACAGGGAACCCAAAAAACGGTATAGAGTCGTCAAGACCTTTGTTTTATAATTTAAGCTGCGTAGGCATAACTGTCCTTTTTTCCTTTTCTTAACGAACGAGAATTTTGTAACGATTTCATCATTCACAGGTAAAAGAAAAATCTTCGTATTTAACGAACGAGATCTTGTTAGTTTAGATTCATTTAGGATACGGGGAGTTCAGGTCGGTCCACAGCGTTCTTTTTTTTTGTGTTACTTGAGATCTTAGGGTGCAGCCATTCGTGACAATAAGCTGATTAGGTTAGTGTCTTCGCTCACCCTTCATTTTTTATCCTCCATTGGCGTATCTTCATTATACAGGACTGCTTGGTTATATTTGCAGTTTTTTTTACTGGATTTTTTTAAAACTGTCTTCCTGTCAACCTGGCAGTCAAATCGGGACCGTTAGGATGCGTCACTTCTGTCCGATAATTTATTTACGTGGTTAGGACAAGAGGTCGTTAACGAAGGAACGTTTCGAGAAGCATCTGGCGTTTTAGTCGCTAACCTGGGCCACAACCATACAGACCTGAGTGACAACATATATCTCTATTCTGTCTGCCCTTTAAATGGCGTGTATGACAAAAAACCGCCACTATTTTTTTCCACGCAAAGCGGATGTATACTTAACCTCGCGTTCTCGCTGTAATCTTAATTGTTAGTTAAAATAAAAACATAATGGTATGTCACAGAAGGGATAGCTCTTTCTGTTTCTCCTCTTTTTAAGGGACCATCGTGAAGGTTTAACCCAAAAATGTGTTTAACTATAAGCACTGAAAAATTTTCTTGTTTAATTGTTATGTATTCTCGCTGAGCATAAAGACATGTCTTTTCGGTGGTTTGATTGGACCACTAAGTTGCATGCATTGACCACTTGCAGTCTTGTCCCGGTCATCGCCACCGCGTTGAAGTTTGCGCCTAAAATTTTAGCTTTGGTTCTCCGTATCCGAAAATGTTAAGCAATTATAGGAAATTAAATAATAACGAGTTCTAGTAAAATAGTTGGTGTACTAAAACAATGAGAGAGAGCTGCGAACTACAACTGATTAACTATTGGTCATGACAAATCGTGCAGCCAATTCGCATAGGATGAGTGAATCAGTCTTTTTTAGATTTAAAATACTTTTTATTGTTCACTAAATACTAACCATCCGTATCCATAAGCCGACAAGTTATACGGCAAAAAATTTGCATGGAATTTTTATCCAACTTCTTACCTTGTTTTAAATGGGGTGAAAGTAGGGGGGTAATGGGGCTAACTGATTGTTTATTTGTACTACTTGCTCACCAACCAACTTGCGAGGGAAAACCGGGTCAGGAAAATCGCCACTAAATTCTTTTACGATTTTACGTTGGGGAAGTGTGTATACATCAGATCCGTTTTGATAGGGATTGCTCACCAGGGTTTGTAGGTGAAGGAAACGGAAGGAAAATGTAGTTTTACTGCATTGTGGGCATAGCCACTGCAGCTTTGGTATGAGTTACGTCACTTTCGCGCCAAGCTTGAGTGACAGTCTTTAGCTGCGTGTAGAAATTGATACCAGCTTTGCCATAAAAGTTGGTATCCCCCAAAAACGAACCACGGGAGCCCGTAAAAGAGAACATGGGCAATGGAACAGGGATGGGAACATTAATTCCGACCTAATTTGCACACCAAAAAGGAGATGATTTATTAGCATAAAAAAACGAAAACTAGAAAGCAGGAAAATTTCTGGCAGAACAAATTATTTACCTGTCCTACGTCAGCTTCTAGGGTGAATTTGCGAGCAGTAGCGCCGTTTGTGGTAAAAATAGCTGTGCCGTTTCCGTACTGATTAGCGTTGATTACTTGGATAGCTTCATCCAAGGTGTTGACTGACAAAATGACCAAAACTGGGCCAAAGATTTCCTCTTGGTAACATGTCATTTTAGGCTAGAAATTTAACGTTTATAATTAGACAAAGTCTGGAAACTGAAACAAAATTGTTCATAGTTTACAGTAACATTCGCCAAAATGGTCGGACCCACGAAATTGCCCTTTTCATACTTGGGAACTCGAACGTTACGTCCATCGAGAAGGCATTTGGCACCTTCGTCAATTCCAGATTGAATCAAATCGCAGATCCGTTGTTTAGCTTCAGGGGAAATCACTGGACAGATATCCGTATCAGGCTCGTGTCCTAGGGACAGAGAACAGGTTTAATTATAATTCAGTTATTGGTCGGTAAATTTTGTATTGTATTTATTTTTACCTGCGCTCACTTTCAGTTTCTGGGCTCTGGCCACTAATTCGGGGATCCATTGATTGGATTCTCCTACAAAAACAGCTGTGCTGAGAGCCATACATCTTTGCCCCGCGGCGCCAAAAGCGGCGCCCACTAATTGGTTTAAAGTGTTTTCCTTATTAGCATCAGGCATAATAACTCCATGGTTCTTTGCTCCCATATTGGACTGCACCCGCTTTCCACTTTTGGCTCCCCTTTCATAGATGTGCTTACCCTATTAAGAAAAGAAAATATTATTTTAATTTTAATCTAGTTTCAATTAAGTTCTGAACGAAATTTCCGCTGTTTTTTGTAACAAGGAATTAATTTTCACAAAAGATGACTTACAGCACGGTCAGAGCCTACGAAAGAAATGGCTTTGATGTCGGGATGATCGCAAATGAAATTGACCGAATCCTGTTGGCCGTGAATAACATTCACTACGCCATCCGGAACACCTGCTTCACGTAGCATATCCACTAGCATCATGCAAGCACCAGGATCCCTTTCAGAGGGTTTCATGACAAAGGTATTGCCACAAACGATAGCCATAGGATACATCTAAAAAAATCGTTGTTTATGTATTTTGTAATGCTTATTTTTATGCTTATTTTATTATTAATTTATTCTCGAATGTCTAGGAAAAAAACCCCGTAAAACTGGCACTTACCCAAAGCGGGATCATAGCAGGGAAATTAAAAGGCGCTATTCCAGCGCACACACCTAAGGGAAGGCGGTAGGAGTACAAATCCATATCTTTGGCTATGTTCGGTAAACTTTCTCCCAAGGTTAGGCTTGTTACACTGCAGGCATGCTCAACCACCTCTAGAATAGTAATCTTCGTTAATTATAATCGGCTCTTAACTCCCAATAGATGAATTTCAATTACGCAAGCCGCGAAGAACGTCCCCTTCGGCGTCGACCAAAGTTTTGCCTTGCTCTAATGTAATATTATTTGCTATTTCTTTCTAAGATGCATCGTTATACTAGAAGGAAAATACTACTTTAGGTTTTATAGATACCATGTTGTTTCTGATGATGTGCTGGTATTTAAACATGACTTGCTGCCTGGTCAGTACAGACGTTTTGGACCAGGTTTTGTACGCTTCCTTTGCTGAGGCCACAGCAGCTTCCATTTCCCCGTGAGTCGATTTGGGTACGCGTGTTACTACCTTTTGGGATGAAAGTAAAAATAATATATGCATTTTCAGTAAATTCTAAATAATTTAAGAGAAAATACCTCATTCGTGGCAGGGTTGTGTAGGTCAATCCAGTCATTTGTTTTGGACTCTACAAACTTATTGTTCAAAAAAAGCTTGGTGGTAGCTACAGAAGAATGCTTAGCTCGCATAACAGACTTCAACGGAATCATCTGCGGCTAAAAAAACAGATTATGCATTCTACGTAACGTATTTCCTTCAGAATATAACAAGGAAGTTTTCAAGCCAATGGATACCTATGTTAAATACAGATAACTTACCGTATTGAGGGAGAATTTTAAAAGTAAAGCCATTGTGAAATGAAAGTAAAGCTTCAGGAAAAAAGTCTGAACACTTCTAAGGTCGTAAGTTTTCTTTTTAATTTTAATAAGCAGCCTGTCTGGTATCTAAACCGGGAAGCAAAGGGATTTCGTAAGTCACGGTTCGGAGGCAGGAATGTGATTAAGAATTGAACCGTAGAAATGTAATTTTCGTCGTGAGTTCCCGTTTCCCACAAGTACGTTTCAAAACTGAGTATTTTTTTAGACTTAAAATACTTTTATTGTTGACAAAATACTTCCACCCGTATCCATAAGCTAACAAAGTGCTTGAAGTGTATACCAAAAAATCCATTGATTGTTTAAGTTAAGATACCTTTTTACATTAAGTTGTAAATGGGGTACACGTAGGGGAGTTGATTGTTTATTTGTACTATTTGTTCACCAACCAACTTGCGAGGGAAAATCGGGTGAGGAAAACTGTCACACAATTCTTTTACATTTTTACGCTGGGAAGTTTGTATACATACTACATAGATACGTTTTGCATATAGCGATTGCTTATGCGGGTTTGCAGGTGTGGAAGCGAGGAAATAGTAGTATCACTGCATTGTGTGAATAGCCACTGCAGCTTTGGAGTGAGTTACGTCGCGTTCGCGCCAAGCTTGAGTGACAGTCTTTAGCTGCGTGTAGAAATTGATGCCAGCTTTGCCTCCAAAGTTGGTGTCACCCAAGAACGAACCACGAGTGCCCGTAAAGGAGAACATCGGTAATGGGAAAGGGATGGGAACATTAATTCCGACCTAATTTGCACATCCAAAAGGCCATGATTTATTAGCATAGAAAACAAACAATAAGAAAGCAGGAAAATTACCGGCAGAATAAATTACTTACCATTCCTACGTCAACTTCCTGGGTGAATTTGCGAGCAGCAGCGCCGTTCGTGGTGAAAATAGCCGTGCCGTTTCCGTATTGATTAGCGTTGATCACTTGGATAGCCTCATCCAAGGTGTTGACTGACAAAATGAGCAAGACTGGGCCAAAGATTTCCTCTTGGTAACATGTCATTTTAGGCTAGAAATTTAACGTTTATAATTAGACAAAGTCTGGAAACTGAAACAAAATTGTTCATAGTTTACAGTAACATTCGCCAAAATGGTCGGACCCAAGAAATTGCCCTTTTCATACTTGGGAACTCGAACGTTACGTCCATCTAGAAGGCATTTGGCACCTTGATCTATTCCAGATTGAATCAAATCGCAGATGTGTTGTTTAGCTTCAGGGGAAATCACTGGACAGATATCCGTATCAGGCTCGTGTCCTAGAGACAGAGAACGGGTTGGTTTAATTTTAATTTTATTTAGTGATCTGTATTTTTTTTATTTGGTTTATTTTTTACCTGCGCCCACTTTCAATTCCTGGGCTTTGGCAACTAATTCGGGGATCCATTGTTTGGCTTCGCCTACGAAAACAGCTGTGCACAGAGCCATACATTTCTGCCCAGCGGTACCAAAAGCGGCGCCCACTACCTGGTTTAAAGTGTTTTCCTTATTAGCATCAGGCATAATAACTCCATGGTTCTTTGCTCCTATATTGGCTTGCACCCGCTTTCCACTCTTGGCTCCCCTTTCATAAATGTGCTTGCCCTATTAAAAAAACATTTTAATTTAAGTTCTGAAAGGAATCTGCTCTGATTTTTTCTTAACAGAGAATTGATTTTCACATAAGACGACTTACAGGGCGGTCAGATCCTACGAAGGATATCGCTTTGATGTCGGGATGATCGCAAAGGAAATTGGCTGCATCGCGTTGGCCGTGAATAACATTCACTACGCCATCCGGAACACCTGCTTCGCGTAGCATATCCACTAGCATCATGCAAGCACCAGGATCCCTTTTAGAAGTTTTGAGGACAAAGGTATTGCCACAAACGATAGCCATAGGAAACATCTAAAAAAATCATAGTTTATGTATGTTGTAATGCTTGCCTTTGCATTGCTTTTGGCTATTCATTTATTCTCGGTTGTCTAGAAAAAAATGCGCGAAAGCTAGCACATACCCAAAGGGGTATCATAGCAGGGAAATTAAAAGGCACTATTCCAGCGCACACACCTAAAGGAAGGCGGTAGGAGAACGAATCCATATCTTTGGCTATGTTCGGTAACGTTTCTCCCAACGTTAGATTGGCTACACTGCAGGCATGCTCAACCACATCTAGAATAGTAATCCTCGTTAATCATAATCGGCTCTAACTCCCAGTAAATTAATTTAATTTACGCAAGCCACGAAGAACTTCCCCTTCGGCGTCGACCAAAGTTTTGCCTTGCTCTAATGTAATATTCTTTGCTATTTCTTTCTAAGATGCATCGTTTTACTAGAGAAGGAAAATTATATTTTAGGTTTTATAGATACTATGTTGTTTCTGATGATGTGCTGGTATCTAAACATGACTTGCTGTCTGGTCAGGACAGACGTTTTGGACCAGGTTTTGTACGCTTCCTTTGCAGAGGCCACAGCAGCTTCCATTTCCCCTTGAGTCGATTTGGGTACGCGTGTTACTACCTTGGGATGAAAGTAAAAATAATATATGCATTTTTAGTACATTCTAAATAATTTAACAAGCCATGCCTAACACGACCCAGACCAACCAGAAGTCCGACCTCTGGTGGAAGAGATGGAAACGCTCTTCTTCCAGCAAGTAAACGCGGAAAAAAATCAATATGATTTTCCACGCGGATATTCTCAAAATTCCGTACTCAAAGAGGTAGGACCTGCCCAATCTTGGCCCGATGAAAACGGTTATGCAAAAACTAAACCTGAAGGTAGTAATCCACCAATCCACCAACCCCCGAGAGACCAAAGCTTACAAGAAGTCTACCAACATATACTCGAACTTGGAATGCCAAGTGGCTCAACCCAGACAGCGAAATTGGCCAATGGGTCAATTATGTACTCGTACAGTTCCATGGAAGACAAGAAGATATTACTACTGGTAATATCTTCGTATGGTCCCAGACCCCCACAAAATTAATTCAAACACATGGGCTGGTGTTTGACGTCATTTCATCCTCCTTGCTTACAAAGGATTAATGCTTCTTCGGAAGCCGGACAGCCCTTTTTACGTCATGGAAATAACTTAACTCTACGTGCCAATCAGACTCACAATACCAAACATGAAACCAACAATCATTCTCACCGTATATCGGCGAGAATGGTTGTTGCAACACAACAGCTTTGTGTTTGGTTGTTGTGAATGGTTGTGAATTGTTGTTGCAGTACAACAGATTTGCAAGCAAGCAGCGAAAGCACATCGACGGTACCGTAAACACTAGCCTATAGCCCTATTGAATGCCTCTCTTACCTTTTAATATCACCCAAAAACATAAAAGGCAGCGAAAGTTATCTCTCTATACCCAAACATGAAAGCAGAGTTATATGCAACTATTAAGAGCTTAGAGCTTCTGACCTCTTTCCCTACATACCAGTAGTGGGAATAGTACTGGAAAAAGCAATTGCTATTTGTCTTCAGTTAGTTCTGCGAACCAACAAATACAATACACGGCAATAGACGAAAGCGCACTTCGTTTCCAATTTAAAAAAAAAATAATTTAGCGAGAAAATACCTCATTCGTGGCAGGGTTGTGCACGTCAATCCAGCCATTTGTTTCCGACTCGACGAACTTGTTCAAAAAAAGCTTGGTGGTAGCTCCCGCAGAATGCTTAGCCCGGATAGCAATCTTGAACGTGATCACGTTGGGCTAAAAAGAAAAATATATTATGCTGTGTACCTTATTTGCTTAAGAATATAAGAGTGCTCATGTAAAATATAGATAACGTACCATATTGAGGGAGAATTTTGAAAGTAAAGCCATAGTGAAAGTAAAGCTCTTGAAAAAAAGTTTTACCGTCACTTTACGGTTGGTATAATTAATACTTTTCAAATAAGCACAGAACGATATAGAAACTTTATAGTGCGTAAAGTCGCAAACTCGGATTTGAATTAACACCCGTTTGTATTTAATGAGTTCTTTGCTTGCTTCCGGATCACAACCATCGCCAGTAACCTCCCTTTTATATCTAACCTAATCTTTCGCCCCTTTCCAGGTCCAGTGGTTTTTCTCCTTCGTCCAGTAGCCCAAAAAAACTTTCTCTCTTTCACCTGGAATTATTCTTAGAATATATTAGCGAAAGGAGAAGAATATTAAAGGAAAGGAGAATAAATATATTAGGAGAAGCTCATGGATGTTTTTTTGACATCTAATTATAAAAATCATGGGAAGTATACCAACACACGAATTAAGTGTTTTGAAGTCAGAGTCAACTGTAATACTGTTCTACCGAAATCACTAACAAACTGATAACATTACCCATCCTTGTGAAAGCTTGACCAGTGAATGGTTCGTTAAATGGTGCTTATTGTACTAATGAATGTTTTGGTCCTGTAAGAATAAAGGTTTTCCACAAGTCTATATTTAGTAAAAATGTGGTAGTCTTCTTGACCTCTTAAGTATGGGAAACGAAATTCAATCGAGTATTTCTTCCTGGGTAACTTGCTTGGAAAAGGCTATAAAAAATATGGAAAAAGCAACAGGATAAATAAACAAAAGGAGAAAATAAAAAACGTACGCTCTTATATTGCGCTTTTTTACTAACTTGAAATTATAACACAATAGATAGTGTAACTATAAACTAGCAAAAACTAACTTTTCTTAAAAGTCATACATGCTAAGGGCATTCAATTAAAAAACGATTTTGTGGGTTTCGGAAAATAACGATTCCGGGAAACAGACCATGGCCTTCTGGGAAATCCGCCCCTGCTTATTGGGTATGCGTTACTCGTAACAGGGGTAGACCACTCACTCTGGGGTACAGCTACCTGGTGCTCCCTGTTTTTGAGAAGGAGAAAAACCATGTTGAATACTAACTACCACAGTGGGAATTACTTATTTCATTGTGTCGGAATATACATGTTTTAGGTACCCTTCGCCGTTTCTCGGAATACTTCAGTGATGCGACCAAGCGACTTTTCTTCCCTCTTACGATTAGTACAGCATCACCAAACCAGGCAAGCTAGGACAACTAGGACAGCATGGCCTTTTGGAAAGTTTCTCTGGCGAGTATAAACCACCTCGAATGGCGGGTGTAGTTGGGACATAATACTTCTTCCATACATCCCACAAAACGGCGGTAATACGTTGCAGGGTACTTGAAGAGTTTACGGTGTTGCTTTCTGCAACCTCCCTTATAGGAACGGAATTTGACGAGGATCTTTGATTCCGGAAATTATTAGGATGTTAAAAAGTTCCCATTTTTATAGAAGAATAAAAGAGACGTTTAAACCCGCTGGCCAGTAAAATATAAGAAAAAATAATTGGACAAGCGATCTCTAGGGTATGCTGCATTGGGTCGGTTTTTTGGACAATACAGTACTACTTTTACTGTCCAGCGGGTTTAAACTTCTCTTTCATTCCGTTCTTCGGGAAATTGAAACCAGATGTCTTTACGGAATTGTTTCGGGTCAAACATTTTTGAGCCAAAGTGGTCGTCTAGCGATGAGTTCTTCAACGCCGTATAGAGGGGGATTTAATCACTTTTTCTGGCAAACTGTTCCAAACTGTTCCACTGTGTATGATTTTGAAAGATCCAACGACCTACATCTTTACTGAAACGTTCGTCATTGAGTTTAAGAGAATGGCCCCGACAGTTTCTTTGGTTGAAGCAAATGATTTGATCATCAGACACATTTTCATAATAAACATAACACAATTTGAACACCAATCAATTAAAAGCTATGCTTTCATTAATAAGCTGTCTCCTGATTTGTAAAGGTATAGAGATAAGTAGTCATTCAGAAAAATAGTTTGTTATAACCATCTTTCCTATAGTACAGGCCACAACCTCTCGTTTCTTCTGGAGCGTGGTGGCTCAAGATTGTGCCAACAATTACAGAAGTTACATTCCTCTAAAAAATCTACAGAAAAATTAAGTAAAAAAAATATCCAGAAAAAATACGTTTTCACGTATTGCTGGTGAATTTCGGTGATTTTGATGCATTTGAATTTCGGAGCATTATTTGCGTGCATTTGCG